>CM076579.1:1008235645-1008510009 GCA_034641835.2 Pinus albicaulis
AGACCTGTAGAATTTTGCTGAATAATGAATATTTATCCACTGAGATTATCCTGGTCACACACTAATTCGAATTCATGCATAACACATAACCTCTTCTACAATTGATCATCAATTTGCGGAAATAGAAACAGTCGCATGCACACATAAACACAATATGTAATGGGGTAAGCTTATAGCTAAAAACCCCCAGCTATTTTGTATATTATAATAGAAGAGAACATGTAACAATCTCAATACAATACTCCTCACAAGTACTCAGTACTGTCTCTAAAAGTTACACACAAACTAGCTTAGTTTTGAACAAGTCACAGGTTCAAAACTCATCCACTATTTGCCTGCCTCTACTGCGCAATCCAAGTTGGTGTAATGAGAGATCCAAGTTCGAATCTCCTTGGCTTCAACTGTGCAATCCTCATGGGCAATCTCCTCCAATGCTTGTGCAAATCTCATGCACAACTAATGTCGCAACTAATAGCAAACTCACCCTTTCATCTACCTCTTCCACTGGTCTTCACTAAACTGTCCATGCACTGTAGTAAACTGATGTGCTCTTGAGTTGAATAATGAGTTAATAATTAGTGAATTAAATAATATTTAATTCAATCCACTCATCACTAGTGTTTTAGCCAGTTAAACTAAATACAACTAGTTCAACTAAGTTAAACAGAACACAACTCCACCAACTGTCTCATCAACTCCACCAAACTCCGCCGCTTGAGTTCTAACTGAAGTCAACCATGCATGAGCTCACCAAACCCCTAGGAATAGCGTAATTCCTTCTGTCAGATGCATGGGCCACATCCGTAGCTCCAACTGAAGTGCTATAAGAGAATAAACTGAAGTTTATAGTCCAAATATTATTAAGGGCTAATAATATCTGACTGACCTATTTTTAGACAGGCAGTCTAAAAATAGACTTCGACCTGTATGTCTAAAAATAGAGGTCCATCTATTTTTACCAACTCGACCAATCATCCAAGAATAGCATACTGCAACTCCTAGACCATGCTCCATTATGTCTAAAAATAGACATAGTCTAAAAATAGACTTTGCACCAAAAATAGCTTGCGGGCCCACTTAGTGAAGGCGACTTCATTTCACTAAGCTCCATCATCTTGTTGCATTTTCAACACTCCCTCTCAACAAGATATGGATTATCTGCAACCCCTATCCTGCCTCTGTGGAATTCGAATTTGCTCCTGGTGAGCGCCTTCGTCAAGATGTCAGCATCCTGATCCTCCGTGGGAATATATGAAAGTAACATGATTCTCCACTGCACACAATCTCTGATATGATGGTACCTGATGTCGATGTGTTTGGATCTATCATGAAATACTGGATTAGATGAGAGTTTAATGCAACTCTGGTTATCACAATAAATCACAGTAGGCTCCAAGTGTGACCCGAACAATCCGACGAGGATCTTCCTCATCCAAATAGCCTCGCATGCGGCCAGGCTTGCTGCCATGTACTCAGCCTCTGCTGAACTGAGTGCCACGGATCTCTGCTTCCTGCTGTACCAGGAAACTGCGTCAATTCGATCTTTGAAAACTCCTCGAGATGTGCTCTTCTGGTCCGTTGGGCTCCCTGCCCAATCTGCATCAGTGAAGCCGGAAAGCTTCGCTCCATCCTCCTGTCTGTACCATAGACCATATCCCGATGTGCCACTAAGATAACGCAATACATGCTTGCTTGCCTTCCAGAAGAGCTTGGTAGGCTTAACCATATCTTGCGAAAGCTGGTTAATAGCATAGCATATATCGGGTCGTGTGTTGACCAGATACATAAGCGACCCCACCAACTGTCGATAGACAGTGGCATCCACTACCTCGACCCAGTGGCATCCACTACCTCCGCTGAAGTAGCATCCTCCTTCCTCCAACCACCAGGAAGAGGAGTATCAACAGGCTTGAAGCCATGCATGTTGAACCTCTCCAGTATCTCCCGGGCATACTTACCCTGAGAAACAAACAGTCCTCCACTGCGCTGCCAAATCTCCAATCCCAGGAAATAATGAAGGAGGCCCAAGTCCTTCATCTCAAACTCTCTAGCAAGGTCCTCCTTGCATGAAAGTATCAACGGCTCATCACCCGTCAAAATCAGATCATCTACATACAGTGCAATGATCGACAGCCCCACCCTCCACCACAATCTGGTACAGGTTAGGATCCACCTCACTCTTGGAGAATCCAGGTCCGGTGAAATAACTGTCTATCCGTGTGTACCAAGCACGAGGTGCTTGTTTCAACCTGTATAGTGCTCTCTTGAGTCTGCACACATGCGACTCACTGTTGAAGATCTCGAAACCTTCGGGATGCTCTATGTACACCTCCTCCTCAATGACTCCATTGAGGAACACAGTCTTCACATCCATATGATGGATGTGCCACCCCATCTGCGCTGAGAGAGCTAGGATCGTTCGTATGGAAGAATACCTTGCGACAGGTGCAAAGGTCTCATCATAATCGATCCCCTCGATCTGTGAGAAGCCACGGGCAACAAATCTTGCCTTTTACTTCTCCACACTCCCGTTAGCTGCCTGCTTGACTTTGTAGATCCATCGCGAACCCACCACTGATTTTCCCTCCGGTCTTGGGACAATATCCCATGCACTTTTTCTGACAATCGAATCATACTCTTCCACCATGGCATCTACCCATGCGGGTTCCTCCACAGCTTCCTCGAAAGAGGATGGCTCTGTCACGACACATTTTCTCACAAGAGCCATGTATCCAGTGTACCGGTCCGGTGACTGTCTCTGTCTGCACTGTGCTGTAGGTGGTCCTACGACCTTATCTGCATCTCGACCCAGTCGCTCGGCTTCTGTAGTGCGCTTGCGCCCTCTGATGGTTGGCGCTGCATGAGTGGTCTCTTCCACCTCATGAACTTCCTCTTGTGGCTGATCCACATCCGGAATCTCCTCCTTAGGAACTAATAGCTCCTCTTCTGCATGCAAGTGTGGTTCCCTCTCAAGCAAACACTGCATGGCTTTCTCCTCCTGAAATTTGATATCTCGTCGCACAACAGTCTTGCGACTGTCTGGAAAATACACACGATAGTTGTGGGGCGTATCAGTGTACCCCACAAATATTCCAACCTTTGCGGTCGGATCTAGCTTATTTCTGGCGTCCTTTGTCACATGCATGTAGACAGGTGAGCCAAAAATCCTCAGATGAGAGATGTCAGGCCTCTTGCCAGAAAACGCCTCCTCCGGTTTACTCATGCCAAGTATCTTGTGAGGACAACGGTTCTGCACATACACTGTAGTATTGCATGCCTCAGCCCACAAGTGAAGGGGTAGGCCCTGATCATGCAACATCGCCCATGTAGCACCCATGATCGTTCTGTTCTTCCGCTCAGCAACCCCATTCTGCTGTGGGTTATGGGGTGCAATGAGCTCTCTCTGAATCCCTTCTGCGCTGCAAAAGTCCTTGAATTCAGCAGAGATGAATTCACCACCATTGTCGCTCCTAAGATCCTTCACATGCTTCCTTGATTCCTTCTCAACCAGCGCCTTGAATTCATAGAACTTTGAATATGTCTCGCTCTTCTTCTGCATGAAGAAGATCCAGCACTTCCGAGAAAAATCATCAACAAAGATCACATAGTACTTGTGCTTTGCTGTCGAAGCTACTGAGAAAGGACCACACACGTTTGTGTGAACTCTCTCAAGGATCGTCTTGGCGCGATTATCCTTCTCGTGAAAGGTGGCTTTCACATATTTTCCCAAGGTACACCCCTTGCACTGATCTGACTGCGTAAGAGTGCCCTTAGGAAGCCCAGTAGAAATCTGCTGCAGTATCTTCAAAGCGCCATGGTGAAGGTGGCCCAATCTCCTATGCCACAGCTCGCCATCATCATCCCGGCTCACCACTTCTTTCGCCTTGCATGCCATTGCTGCGCAACCATCCACTTGCAACTGATAAAGGTTCTTGACTCGAACCCCTATCTTCCAGGTCTCTCCAGTTGTCTTACTGCGCAGGAAAGCCTTTCCTTCGCTGAAGACCACATCATACCCCTTGTCTTCCAACATCGCCATAGAGATCAGGTTCTTCATCAATCCTAGAACATGCAATACTTCCTTCAATACGAAGGGTTTACCAGACTCTCTCTCAAAGGAAATGGTACCGATACCGATCACACTGTATCTACCATCATCGCCCATCTCGATGTGCACTCCAAGATCTTTTTCCTCCAGATCTGAAAACAGATCTCGATCTCCTGTCATGTGAAATGAAGCACCACTGTCCAAGAACCATACTGATCCCATCACACTTGAGACCAAGCATGCGACCAGTGAAAAATCCAGTTCGAACTAGGAGGCCAATGCCTCTCCCGCTGCAGATCCAACAACCTTCTTATTTTTCTTCTTCTGCGGACAATTTGTGGCATAGTGTTCGTGCTGGTGACAGTGAAAACACTTCACCTTGGACATGTCTTGCTTCTTGCCTTTCGCACCAGACTCAAAAGCTTTCTTGCTCTTCCCCTTCTTTGCTTTGGTAGCCAAAGCGCAATTTTCTTCATCAGATACCTTTGATGAAGATCTGTCCCTGGTAGTTTGCCTTATCTCCTCTTACATGAGATCCACCCAAAGTCACTCCCATCCCGGCAACTTCTCCAGACCATTGACAGAGTCCTGATAGGAATGCCAACTCTTCGAAAGACCAAGGAGAGCCAGGTCCACCAAGTCCTCTTCATCAACAGTCACCCCCACACTTCCCAGCTCATCTCTGCATTGAGTGAACTTCGTGAGGTACTTGGCGATACTGTCGCCTTTCTCCATCTTAATGTTTCTGAGTTTATCCTTGAGCGCCAGCTTCCTTTGGTCGCTCTTGCTCTGGAATAGATCTGTCAACACTTTCCACATCAAATATGGAGAAGATTTTCCATGCAAGCTGGATACAATGTGATCCTTCACGCCCTCCAACAGAATCCTTCGACATTTCGCCATCTTCTTTTGCCAAGCCTCAACTTCAGCAGGATCAGTAGGCTTTTGGACATCCATATCTACAAACTCCTTCATCCCATTATCTTCTAATACTGCCTCCATCCGATATTTCCATGCAACATAATTCGAACTGCCTTCAAGAGCATATTCGAGTTGAAAACCGTTGAAAGACATTTCAACTCTGGCACCAAGAAAACAAGCTGCTGCAAAATTCGAATTCCAAGCTCAAAACTCAACTGCTTCTGGAACTATGAGAACAAATTATTTCTAGCACAGAGATCGACTGTAAGGGCATTTACTGGATATATCACCTTTCAAAGAAAGGATGGATCTAGAGGCTACCTGGCCCGTTACAGACTCTGTCTACCGAAATAAAATTGTAATCACTGTAATAGATCCCGATCATCAATTCGCTCCGATACCATGTAGAATTTTGCTGAATAATGAAGATTTATCCACTGAGATTATCCTGGTCACACACTAATTCGAATTCATGCATAACACATAACCTCTTCTACAATTGATCATCAATTTGCGGAAATAGAAACAGTCGCATGCACACATAAACACAATATGTAATAGGGAAAGCTTATAGTGAAAAACTGACTATTTTGTATATTATAATAGAAGAAGTACCCATGTAACAATATCGTTGCACCTCTCCTCTAGTACACACCGATACATCTTAAAGGGATTACACAAACTAGCTTAGTTTTGGACAGTCATAGAGTTAAAACTCATCCTCCTTTTTCACCTCTCTGCGCCACAATCCAAGTTAGTGTAATGAGAGATCAAGTTTGTATGAATATCCTTAGCAGCTCAGGCTGCGCCAGTCCTCCTTGGAAATCTCCTCCAATGCTTGTGCAAATCTCATGCACAACTAATGTGCCAACTAATAGCAAACTCACCATTTCCATGTTACCTCTTCATGGTCTTATTCTTGACTGTCCATGCATTGCAGTTAACTGATGTGTTCTTTAGTTGATTTATGAGTTAATAATTAGTGAATTAATTAATAATTAATTCACACCACTCATCACTAGTGTATTTTTCAGTTAGACTAAATACAACTAGTTCAACTAAGTTAAGCAGAACACAACTCCACCAACTGTCTCATCAACTCCATCAAACTCTGCCACATGAGTTCTTGAAGTCAACTCTGTGCATGAGCTCACCAAACACAGAATAGTCATATTTCCTTAATGGATACATGGGCCCTATGGTAGCTCAAGCGGAAGACTTGACAAGGAGAATAGAAAGCGAGAGTTTATAGAGTCCAAATATGACAGAGGCCTGTGTATTTGATTGACAAATACAAACCAGAACCAATCTAAAAATAGACTTCGACCTGTATGTCTAAAAATAGAGGTCCATCTATTTTTACCAACTCGACCAATCATCCAAGAATAGCATACTGCAACTCCTAGACCATGCTCCATTATGTCTAAAAATAGACTTTGCGCCAAAAATAGCCTGTGGGCCCACTTAGTGAAGGCGACTTCATTTCACTAAGCTCCATCATCTTGTTGCATTTTCAACAAAAACAAGGCCAGCCCCTTGGTGTGTATAAGTAACGTAGAAAAATAAAAAGAGCTCTAATCACACCACCTTCCCCAAGCCAAGAGTGCCCATTTTACTAAGCTACACCTATAACCAAAGCACAAAGGAATGAAGGGGGTAAATAGAACAAAAACCTAGGAATCAAATATTCAGAGAACACACTATGTTTCCAAATACCTTTTAGCCCTAAAGGTGAAGTCAATTCCTAAAATAATAGAGCCCAAAAGTTCAGACCAACCCAATTATCCACATTACCCATGAATAATTGAAGAAAATAACCCAGAACAGACCAATAACAACCCCGGATAGAAACTCAATACACATGAAGCTAGGATCCCTTAATTACCTTACTATGTCTATGAGGAAGATATAAAACTAACCACATTCGAAAACCATAGCCAAAGTGTTGCACCCCCCTATTCCACTATCCAGATTTGAAAGCTACCTAATTACCTTATGCTACTATCAAGCCAAGAAACGCAATATCCCTTTTGACTCTAGTGTAGCCATAGTTCCTTTGTGCCCCAAGAAATAGAAGAATACCACTATTCTAGGGTGTGAACTGATAATAGAAACCAACATCCAATTCTAGCAAATAATTTCTAATTTTTCTGCCCAAAACTTCTCTTGCTAAAAAAAACAATTCCATACACTCAGGATCACAAGGGTGCCTATTCATCCCACCTACATCGAGGGGAGGTAGCTCTCATGGCACAATAAATTTTTTTTCAACAGAGGCGCTAAGAAGGAATGTTTTAGAACCTGAGGATCCATCTGTTCAGATAATAAACCCATCACATGTATCAAGCATGGGAGGGGGCGTTGTAGGTGACACCACCTCCCTCTTTCATGATGTCAAGAGTCAGTGAGGTGGCACCCTCCCCCCAGATTTCTACTACCACTTTCTCTTCCACCCCCACTGGGGCAACCTTGGTGGAATTTTAAATATCCTTTAACTTTTCAAATATTTTATATGATTTATAAGAATTACATAGCAATCAATATTTTATAAAAACTACTTTTGGGGGATTTAATTAATATCTATTAGCATTTAGTATTTTCCTTGATTTATTGATTCCTTTTTCCCTTATATCAACTCTTAAACTTGTCAAATATTCTTTGAATATCAAGGAATGGTGTTCATAGTAAGTATCGTTTCCTAACTTCCTTCACACTATGTCATATCCTTTTCAAATGTTACCAAAATATGGAATTCATATTCTTTTATTGAATAAGAATCCATATATTTATGTTGCAAAGTTTCTAAGCTATAATCTCAGTTTTTTCAAGAATTGAGAATAATAAGATCTTCTCATAGTAGATACTCCCAAGAATTCAACTTTTATTCAAGAATACTACATCATTATCTGGATCTAAGTCTATAATGATTATCCTCATATTATGAATAGTAATTACTAGATAACTATTAAGACTAGTATCATGACTAGTGGCCGTGTGATGAGATGGAATTTAAAGGTTTTTTTTTGGGCGTGTCTCACAATCGAGGATCAATTTTTTTATGGATGCAATGTCATGATATGGAGTGTGAGAGTTTAACTTAGAAATAATAATAAAAAATAGTGCTTCCAAAAGACTTAATAAATGGTGCTTTCACTGCAACAACAAATATCAATATTTGACTAGTATATTACTTGTGGTGATTGAGACCTAATATGTAAGTTGGTGGAGTGTACATTCATGGATTGTATTCAAACTTGGTGGCAAGATTCCAGCCATGTTGAAGGCCAGGAAATGTATCAATTCTAGCAAAAACTAAAAAACGTAAAAGCCAAATTGAAATGCAAGAATATAGAAGATTTAAACAACATCTTTTAGGTCAAAAAATAACTAAAAAAATATGAATCAAGTGTAATAAGCTATAATTACAAAGGGGTGATCATATGAACTTGTAATGTAAGAGCCCATTATCCTTTCCAAACTAGAAAAAATAAGAAAACAAGATTAAACAATCTAAAGAAAAATATATAGAGTTAGTTGGCTTTGGGAGGGGGGAAAGAACACTAATTTTTCACAAATCTATGCCCCAACATAGACATCAAAAGCACATTTACTCACTTAAGGATAAAAATGTTAGTAAGTTGTTTTTAACATAAATACATCGAGAAGGAGCTTCTCCTCTTTTACAGAGATTTTATTTCCAATCTTATGCCTAGCATAGATAGCACCATCAAGAAAGTAGCAACACACATTCCCTCATTAGGATCTATGGAGCATAATGGGGCTTTGCTGTGGGAGATCAACCTCGCTAATGTGGTGGCAGTAATCATGGACATGCCCAAAAAGAATGCATTAGAACTCATTGGATTCACAACCAAATTCTTTCAAGCTTGTTGGATTATTATTAGTGAGTAAATCCTTGAAGTGGCCAAGGAATTAAGAAAATCAACTTCAGTTTTATGTACTTTAAACGCCACATTTCTCACTATAATATAATGGCCCCTAAACAAGCCAAAGTGGATGAACTGCATGGCTTTAGGCCTATGAAACTCTATAATGTTATCTATAAAATAATTAATAAGGCAATTAGAGGAAATTTCAGCCTAAATGTGGCCTTGTAAGGAAAAATAACAGGAAAATAATAAAATAAGATTTATGAATTTTGGAGGGAAAAGAAGAATATTTATTATTATTATTATTATTATTGTATTTTTAGCTTATCTCCTTATAGGTTTTCTCAAATTTCAAGTGTAGACACTCGATGGATGAAAAATTAAATTATGCATCCATCGAGTACCCACTATGCATACTTTTGAGAAGAACTACATTGATAAAAATTGAAGATACACTAAAAAAACATGTTCAACACATTTTCTTAATGTATCTTCAATTTTTGTCAACGTGGGTCTTTCAAAAGTATGCATAATGGGTATTCGTTGGATGCAAAATTTAATTCTGCATCCAATGAGTGTCTACACTTGAAATTTGAGTAAACCTATAAAGAGATAAACCAAAAATACAATTAAAAAAGTAATATTTTTTTTTTTTCCATTCAAAATATTTACATATATCTCTTTTTAAATTTAAAGGATTTTGATTGGTTTACATATTATGTACATGAAAATTTCATGGGCACTTTTAGGCTAAAATTTCTTCTAATGCATAGCCACAATTACCTATAGCCAATCCTTTCTCACCTCATATCTTATGGAAAAATGGGTTATGTGGAGGGAAGGTAGATCCTAGAGGGAATATTGTTTGATCATATGGTCATGCACTCCTTACGATGGACCGAAAAGCTAATTATTCTTATCAAACTTGGTTTTTTCGATATATTTTAATATGATCAATTGATCCTTCATTATTGAGATATTAAAGGACTTTGAATTCACTAATGCCTAGGTCAATTGGATCAAAGATATAATCTCTACAACCTTATTCCCAATCCTTATCCATGGTGCCCCCATGGCCACATTCTCTCAATCACATGGAATAATATAAGAGGACCTCGTCTGCTCCTTTCTCTTTATTCTAGAATTAGAAGGACTAGGTAGAAATCTCAAAGTAGTTTCCTTCGAAAGAAAAGTAAAAGGCATCGAAATATTTTGAGAATATATCACTATTTCCAATTAGTGATTTGTGGATGAAACCATGTCTATGGAAACGCCTTCAAATAGGCCATAAAAGGAAACCATTTTTTTTGGAAGTCAGGGATGGATAAGAAGCTCTTTTCTGTGATGATCCATGGCCGTAGCTTCCAAGTTTCAACACTCATGAAACACTAAGGGAACTAAAATCCTATATTATTTACATCAATAGACACATAATAGTACAATATTGGCACACAAATCAAATAAATAACCATGGATGAATTTGGCTTCTAGAAGAAGCTTAACTTTCATAACCAATCATAAAAGATTGGAAAACATTTTAGAAATTTCTTCAACAATGTCACATCCAACCCTCTAATGATATAGATATATTACAAAAGGGTTACTAACCCAAGGGAATTTTTACAGTCAAATATTCTTAATACTTGGTAGTTGGGCATGCCAACCATCCAAAGGAAGAAATATGGTGGAATATTTGGAAGCAACATCTATAGCCTAAAGTAACCAACTTCCTTTGGATCCTACCAAGGGGTAGAAACTTGGTACAACCTTCTTAAAATAATTTTTCAAGGAACCTCCTTTTTCCACCCATGCCAATTAGCCATGAAGGATATAAAATAACTCCTCAATATGTGTCCCTTTATGGACAACCTTTGGTCTCAAGTTGCATTAATCATGAGAAAGACTGAGAATGTGTTGCTTAATTTTAAAAAATGAAGAAGGATGGATTTCATAAACCTATCCTCAATATAATATGGACCCTCCTATCGACATTAATACTTTGTGAGATATGGAAAAAATGAAATCATAGAATCTTCCAAAAGCGCAATTAGGCTATTGCAAGGATTTGGGAAAAAAATCAACAAAAAATTTGGGAGATGATTCTCTTACATCCTTGGTTAGGCTAAGTCCAAAAATCAAACAATGGGGAATTATGCATCCTTTATATATGGGAAATCTAACCAATCTAGTTTCCCCCCCCCCTAAGTCATTTCCCAAGCCCTTAGAATCCTGGATGTTTGGTCACCTCCTCCCCATAACTTCATTAAGTTCAACGTTGACAAAGCCTCTAAAGGCAACCCCTACGTAATAGGCTAAGAAGGAGCCTTCATATATAACTAAGGAGTTATCAGTCATATTTTTTCAGGATTTATGGGATACAACAAAAATAATTCATTCAAATGATTCACTATTGAATTTGGACTACATTTGGCTACATTGCACGATTTTTCAAAAATAATAGTCAAAGCGGGATCTCAAGTAGTCATATCAATGTTGAATAAACTCCTAAATGGTTCAACTCCTAAGAAATATTTCTTCCAGCTGGCATCTAAAAGTTAAACTAGTTTAGATTGCAAACATACTCCCTAGAATCCTAGTGGTAATCACTTCCCATGTTAAGTGAAATGGGAACAATATTGCAGGCATATTAGTAAATGAAGGCTACTCACACACCTTAATACCTCTCAATGATACATGGGAATATATCCTAGTTGTAGAAATTAATGTGTATATATGAAACTTCTCATGAAATTTACTAAATCATAAGATTCAAATATACTCTACTACTCTGAGAAATTCAATTCATGATATAGAACACATATCATGAACATGCATCAAGGATTAGAAAACATACACATATATTTATCTAAGGGAAACAAACTTCTCAAAACCCCTTCCTATATGTATTGCATTAATCAAATAATATGGATGAATACATATGCTTGTTCAAGCCTGAGCACAACCTACAAGTGTATAGTCTATCCCTCTATTTGAATGTCTGACTCTGGCCAACACTTAGATAATTTTTAAGACCTACAAGCTCCTATTTCCTTGTGTTTTTCCTTGAGAAATTAGGCCCTTATTAATTATGAAATCCCATCTTGATTGTGAAATTCCTTTAGGCTAATATTCGATTGCATGCACCACCTGTACACATGGGAATAGTCTAAAACTAATAGTACACTTCCTTGGAACCTCCACCTAAACTGGGAAACTCAAATTCTCTACATTAAACTACTATTTTGGGTTGATTGATAAGTTAACTGGTTGATCACTGAGTGTGATTGAAGTCACACTGCACAATTTTACCTTCCACTAGTTTGTAATATCCCAAAATGGGAAAGCAATAATATGTAAACACAAAAATGGAGTAACAGTGTTAAATTAGCTTATAAAATGTGTGAGAAACACATAGCCATAAATTAGTGTTACATCAACAACTTATTATGCCTTTTATGATCCCAAAATTTGGGGAAATGCAATGATATGGACCATTAAAACGTTAGTAATATCCCAAAATGGGAAAGCAAAAATATGTAAATAAAAAAATGGAGTATCAGTGTTAAATCAACTTATAAAATGTGTGAGAAACAAGTAGCCATCAATTAATGTTACAACAACAACTTATTATGCCTTTTATGATCCCAAAAATTGGGGAAATGCAACAATATGGATCATAAAAACATTATCTTCAGGTATTTACGTTATAAATGTGAGAAATGGTACTTGGATCTCTTATTTCATACATCATACATCTCACATATAGAATGGGAGAAAAAAAAAATCACTCTAGCCAAGTTAAACAGATCTCCCCAACCCAATATGGCCTAAAAATGACCAAACCCCATGAATTATGCCATGCAGAATTCCTGAAGCATGTGAAAAAATTATTCCATGAGGACTTCTACAAAAAAATATGTATAATAACATATCTGGAGTTTATATTGTACAAGAGCTAAGAAAAATGGACATCTAACCCTTTTTATACAATATGGAAATAACCCGGCAAGGGTTTCATGAAAGTACAATTATAAAATGAAAGATATGAAGATATAGATCTGAAACAACGCAGTTATACTGTAGCTCTGTATATATAGATATCTGAGTAATACAAGGAGTATAAGAGAATTCTTTATACAAGCCTTCTGGGAGAAGGGTTGGCCCTTTCCCCAAGGAACAAGCTTAAGATCAAGGGTCTTGACCCTGCTACTACAGTACTGAGAGAAATGACGCAGTTCATTTAAGGGAATGCACTGTAGAGGATGGAAAATGCTTTGGCCAAGTTCCAAGATGTGAAATATTCTCAAAGATCTCCCTCACCGATCTCCCAAAGAGAGGAATGATTCCTCCTCTGAAAAACAAGCTAGGGAAGTGGTGTTGTGAACCTTGCACTGCAACACCCTGCAACACAACATTACACTCTACAGAAATAATGTTGTAGCTGAAGGAGGATGCTTGGCCTCAAGCCTGAATGTGGAAAATTTAAGTACAATTCTTCTCCAAGAGGCCTCTCAAGTTAGGAGAAGGAATCCCTAAGAAGGAATGCCTTGTGCTAAGCAGCACTGCAATCTCAACTCAACAACTGAAGAATGCCCAATATTCATGGAGACCGTAAAATCAATAATCATCAAGCTAACCTCAAATGGCTTCCATTCTCTTCCTTATAAGCTATGTGAGCTTCCTCACCTTGGGTCCGACCCATTAGGGTTTCTAACATCACATGATCAATCTCCGTCCAAAACTGCGTTGTATCTCCATCAAGGCCACTCTTCCATAACAACGCTGTTTGATTTGGTCAAAGATGACCTCTTCAACTTGCTTCACCCCTTTTCACACCCAATTGTCTTCAATCCAACTCTCATATGTTTTTCTAAACTGATCCTTGTTCATATTGAGCTATTTTCATTGATGATCCACTCCTCTTCATGAATGTTGTTGACTTGGTCAAACTTGACTTTGTCCACATCCATTTGCCCCTGTTCACACATGATGGTGTCAAATCTAGCTACTAGAATGATCCCTTTTCATAACAAGATGGTTTTTATGCTAATCCAAGTTAAGTCTGGGCCTCTTTCCCCATTTATTCAACTACTAGGTGCAAAATCCAAAAATCAATATTCCTATTAGTTGCATGCTAATTTAGGAATATTACAGTCCTCCCCTCCAAAATGTTTCTTTTCCCCAAGCAACTGCAAGGATAGAACTAAAGAGTTTCCTATCCTCCTCCTATAGCATCCTCATATGATGAAATCCTCTAAGGAATATGACGTTGTCTCAACAATGAATCTCCATAGTGCCTCTCCCATGCATACAAGCTAGCATTTGGTGAACATCCCAAATGGCCATCATCATGAAAAAGGGAAGTACTCAAGGAGGCAACTAGGTGTTGTTTAGAGGTCCTCTCAAGGCATGGAGTCTGAAATACATTGGGAACTATCATTCCCATGTGAAACCTCCACCCCCAAGCTATCATCCATACAAAATGAGTCACCCTCCAACATGGCAACTCATGAAAGATCTCCTCCACCTTTGGCTCCAGCAATGTAGGTGGGCTGAATAGATGAACATGGTAGGCAAGATGGCCTACCCCACACTTTCTTTCTTTCCACTCATGATAAGTGTAAAGTATATGTTGATCTTGGGCTGCACCCAGGTTGCCCTCAAGTGGCAAAAAGAAGATTGGATCTTCAAAGATCCTCTCTCCAATGTCATGAATCATGCTAACCCAAACCATTCCATACAAGATGAATGGCACACCATCACCATATGGCATCCAAATTATAAGAATACTAAAGGTTGTGTGCAATTTTGGATGATACTAATGGGCTCTCAAGTGGATACAGCACAGTCTTCCCAACTACTGTTTGAGAACATCATGTGGCAAGTTGTCCTCCAATGAATTACTAGCTGTGCATGTTTTCTCATTTACTATGTGGTAGTAATCAGCAATATATATCAGTTGAGCATAATCAAAATAGCAATACACTTGCCCAAAGTCATGTAGAGATGGGTTTTCATTATTATAAAGGTTGGCCCTAAAGTGACCATGAAACCCAAGAATAATCTTGCTCTCTTGTGGAGCAATGCACTGTTCATAGATGGTGAGAAGATACAAATACTCAATGGAACAATCAATAAGTACATAAATGTATTTCTTACCATGCATAGTGAGTAGGCTGAAAGTGAGGCCCATGGATGAGTCCTCCCATGAGAATATTCTCATAAAAATCTGCAAAAATAAGGGATGCATACTCCTCTTGGAACACTCCATCAATAGACACGTATTCCCAAGTGACAACGTTGTTGGCCTTAGTGATAAGCCTCTTGTCACTCCATGACTCCTTTCTTTGACATTCCACATGCCAAAGCCATCCACCATCATGCTGTTATGTGAGGAAATATTCTTCCTATGTGGAAGCCTCTCCTTATCCTCCAATGCTGAAGGGTAGCCCCTTTGCACTTTGAATGTGCCATCCCCCTCTCTGGAAATATCATGATAAGTATGGGAAATATTCTGCCCATACTCTCCCAAGAGAAACCATAGCAACAATAACTCTTGCTGCTCCCTTATTTCTCCCTCCTACAAGCCATAGCATAATATCATGATAGTTGTCTTGTATGATCCCCCATACAAACAAATATTCTGCTACCATATCATATGGGTGCCATGCAATGCCCCCATCCTCAACATACCTTTTGAAAAAGGGTATGTCACATGATGGACAAACTTTCTCAAGAGTAGCCAATGCAACCTTGCCTCTTGCTATCCTGTGTCATAAATTTGCAAGTGGCTCACCAACCTCTTGCTCTCCATCCATTCCCATTCATCCATATGTGGATGCCTCTCATCATGCTCTACCTTGGTACCCTTCCAATGAAGACTACCATTCTCCCAAAGTAGATTCCTCTTCTTGCATCTCATGGGATGTTGAGATGCAACTCCTTGGAGATCTCCTAGAAAAGATCTCACACCAATGATCACCTTGAATCCATAAAGATCCAAGTGTGCTTAAGGTAAAACATCATCATAAAGTGATACATTGTTCATCATGTCCTCCAAAATTTTACACCCCAACCCCAAGTGTTATATGCAACTCAATAAGGGTGCATTGGGATGATCTTTAACCCCTTCTTTGATCAAACCAAAGCTGTATAATGCAGTGCAAGCTTGCTGCACCAAATCAACAATGTGTTTTGATCCTTGATCATGCAAAGACATATTTCCAAGGCTTCCCATAATATTTTCTGAAATGATAGAAAATGGAAATTCATGCATACCGTGGTGGAACTTGGGTACATCTTGGATGGCTGCAATAGTTCCTTCCCCCAGTGTGATGGTGCCTTCAACTGCTGATGTAGATGGCTACTCCTCCATGATTGTGACAGTTGTGACAGCCTCATTAAGAATTAACTAGCATTAACTAGTTAAAACAATTTTTTAATTTTATTTCCTGACAAGAAAGACTTTATGGTTATGTTTTGAGACAAATTACTATTTTATTTTATTTTTTTGAAATTAATAGGAGAAACCAATGAATGGAAAGAAAATATCTGAAGTTGTTGGTGATAGTTTCTCATAATAGGTGGTGGTTGGGGATAGTTGGAAAATATTTACCCTCTCCTCAGTGGATAAAGTTGGAATCCAGGAGAGGAGAGGGGGTTCTGGAAACTTGGGCAAGAAAAGGGGAAAGTATTTTCTAGAGCTGGAGGTACCAGTTGAAAGTATCTTTCTACAACCCTTGATAAGGCCAGAATTTCTGTGTGTGACTGGAAGGGGCTTCCAGAGGTCATAGCAGAGTACAATCCATTGTTATTCCCGTGGCATCGACGTGGGTTTTGAAGCTAGGGGGCAAGTGGAGGACGTAATTGCCTCACTTGGATGGTTGGGAGGACCACAACTTGAGGAAACAGATTTGCTGTTCCAGATAAGTATGCAGAATTGAAGTTTAAGTAGGTTACAGGCTAAATGTGTGATATAAGGTTATTTATTTTTAAACCATGTGACTGGTTAGCTATATTTATATTTTTGTATTTCTGATGGTTGAGACAATGCAAAACTGTTAGAATCTGTTAAGCTTTCTCTGAGTAAAAGATTGTTTATCTGTGCAATAGTAGAGCAGGTGCTTGATTTTATTATTATTATTCCTCTGATGTGTTATAAGAATGGAAAGAACGAAAGAAAAGAAATAAATCAATTCTGCAAGTATTTATTTCTGCTAAAATATGCATATATCTAGAATTCCTTTAAAAGCTTCTACAAGAAATATATAACATCGTAAATAAAATAGTAAACTAAAACTCATCATGGGAACAAGTTGCAGAAATACTCTGAAATAAATTAAAAAGGAGTAGTAGTATGCGTGCACTCGGAAGAAATACCAGGCCCGAGGCTTGAGGTGTTGGAATGGGGTCGAAACCCTACCAAGCCCTCGCCTCAAAAAAAAAAAAAAAAAACTTAGAAGAGAGCTAACTATACACGGTCTTTATTTGGTGGACTGGTCACCTTAAAGGTAAACTATGCCAAGTAAAGATTAAAAAGTAGGTCGACTAGGTACGACAACCTTTCGACACGTTGTTGATACCGATTTTGTAGATAAATAAACAGCTAACATAGAAAATCTAAAACCCTCCTTTGGCGAAGTTACGTAAAAAAGAAAATTTCAAACGCTATAGTATTTCTTGTGAAAACAGAAGCCAAATTCCACTCATAAAATTCCTTGCAACATTTCACAGATTGTCATTAAACACAATAGTAACGATAAGATTAAATATCCATCGATTGTCGACAGAGAGTCTGCATGGCAACAACTCTGCGAACCAAATCAACATAAAACCAAGCGGAATTAAAACAAGAGCACCGGTGAACGAGTAACAAAACTCTCAGGAGTTCATATATAAGAAAAATAGAGGCCGAATTTGGCGTTCGGACCCGGACTGCAAGAGAAATGTCCAAACTAGAAACCGCTTACAAGTATAAGAATATTAGCCATGGGATTATCAAAGTAATTGTCTCAAAGTACTGTAGTATTACAAGAAAACTTGCATTAAGCGAGACCAAACCCTAAACCAAGAATGAGTAAAAACCCAATTTCATTCCAAAGAAAATTAAAAACCATGCCAAAACTGCTACAGAACCCTCGTTACATTTCAAGGTACCTGTGACAGGAGAAGCAGATCTCAACCGTAGCTAAATGACGAGGTAAGGCTGAAGGATGGTTCTAAAGAAATTCCACTCACCTGCGAGACACAAAGAAATGAAACCCTGTTAAAAAGTGAAGAGGTTAACAAAGAATCGTAATGTTACGCAAAACTCTAAACCCCACCGAGAAGCATATGAGAAGCTTACCTAAAAGTCTGCATATTGATAACCCTGGAAGGCGACAAAAGGGAAGTTAAATTCAGGTGAAGGGGGAAAATTGCAAAGAACTGGGAATTATAATTTTTGTTTCCACAACTAAAACAGAAAAATCTGAAAGGCGGGTACCTTTCCAGCCGCCGCCTTAGTGGCCAAAAGCATATCCACGATTCCGAAACAACATCCATCGCATACTGTATACAAAGGAATATAAAACATAACACTGTGTGACTTTCCAGGTCCTGAATAAAACACCCAGGAAAAACATGAAGATTTCAACGTAACTCCTGAAACCAAGACGTAGAGGGAATAGATGTTGTAGGGCGAACGTTGCATACCTCTTTAAATTAGGATTCAGTGGCAGAGAAGTTGACGAGAAGCAAATACCTCCTAGCGCGCCATGGGAGAACTCTAGTTGCCGAACAGAAGAGTTAGCCGAATACTCCAAACTAAACCTGTTTCCCTCGCAAAAATGTTGAAGGACTAGAGGCAAAGCTACAGCTGTCACGGTTGATAAATGCGAAGTACTGAAACACCGCAGGGAGTGAGGCATGTGCCTCGACACAAGAGAATTCCATGCCAGGTGGCCAGATCAACAATCGATTAACAATCTTATAATTTAATGTTACAGCAGGAAGGACCATCCCTCATTAAATGCTATAGACTTGGCGCACTAGGGTAGTACTTCCTTAATTAAATACAGACAAAAATCTTGAAGCATATATGGTATGTATAGATAATTGTGGTGCGCTCTTGGAAGCCACCGATAACTTAACAAACCATGAATTTATTTCCATATGTTAATGCGTCTCTTAAATGTCAACGTTAATGTGGATTTCAAGTTTATGCATATACAAACTTTCACATCATGCTCTAATTTATATGTATAAAGATGTGATTTGCATGGTTCCATGTCAGCTGTGGGACTGAATTAAGTTGAGAGGTATTTTTTTTTTATTGTGTGTAAGTTTGTTGGTTAATGATAGTGACAACAGTGCTGGTACAAGACTCCTCCAGTGGTGGTGAGGGCTCCTCCTTGTCTGATCGCTCTCTATAAAAAAAATTTATCACCCTTTAAGAGAAATCTACAAAAGTAGATACTCTTGCCTGACTCACATGGTTAAACCACCAAGTGCTTGCCTTACCCTCCAAGTGCAACGCTGAAATCTCAACAACTTCTCTTTTTACTACTAGATGTAGTAGGAAGAATGCCTCTAGCTTCATCACCCAAGATTTTGTTGTAAATGTGGGTGATCCATCAAAAGTAGACAATAGAAATCTATTGCCCCTTATAATCCTATTGCTGTAGGGCCTTCTTTCTTCTTCTAGCTGGATAAACTGAGGAAAAGCTAGAGTCACTTTGAAAGCTCTAGGTTGATATTTGTATTCTGCCAAGTATCCACTTAGGATCTCATGTTCCAAGTGTTCTCCATGCTTCTTGTCTTATCCTCTTTGAGAATAGGAAGTGCATGGCCCTTCCTCTTCTTGAAACCCTTTGGGAGTTTCATTGCACATCTTCTCTTGCATCTGCTTAACCTCCTTGGAGAGGTTCTTCCTAGATCTGAACAGTGATGAGATTAAACTCATTCTCTCCATCATTCTGATATCTTATTATTTTTATTATCTTCTTGATTGCATAATGGCTGGAACTCACAGGCTGAGCCAAGATTATGCTCTAATACCATTGTAATATCCCAAAATGGGAAAGCAACAATATGTAAACACAAAAATGGAGTAGCAGTGTTAAATCAACTAATAACATTTGTGAGAAACACATATCCATCAATTAGTGTTACATCAACAAATTATTATGCCTTTTATGATCCCAAAAGTTGGGGAAATGCAGCAATATGGACCATAAAAACGTTAGTAATATCCCAAAATGGGAAAGTATCAATATGTAAACAAAAAAATGTAGTAGCAGTGTTAAATCAGCTTATAAAATGTGTGAGAAACACATAGCCATGAATTAGTGTTACAACAACAACTTATTATTCCTTTTATGATCCCAAAAGTTGGGGAAATGCAGCAATATGGACCATAAAAACGTTATCTTTAGGTATTTATGCTATAACTGTGAGAAATGGGACTTGGATCCCTTAGGTCATACATTATACATCTCAAATACAGAATGGAAGAAAAAACAAATCACTCTAGCCAAGTTAAATATATCTCCCCAACCCAATATGGCCTAAAAATGACCAAACCCCATGAATTATGCCATGCATAATTCTTGAAGCATGTGACGGCATTATTCCCTAAGAGTTTCTCCAAAAAAATATGTATAAGAACTGATCTGGAGTTTATATTTTCCAAGAGCTAAGAAAAATGGAGATCTAACCCTTTTTATACAATATGGAAATAACCCGGCAAGGGTTTAATGAAAGTACAAGTATAAAATGAAAGATATGCAGATCTAGATCTAAAACAACGTAGTTATATTGTAGCTCTGTATATATATAGCTGAATAATAAAAGGAGTAGAAGATAATTCTTTATACAAGCCTTCCAGGAGAAGGGTTGGCCCTTTCCCCAAGGAACAAGCTCAAGATCAAGGGTCTTGACCCTGCTACTACAATATTGAGAGAAATGATGCAGTTCCTTCAAGGGAATATGCTGTAGAGGATGGAAAATTATTTGGCCAAGTGCCAAGATGTGAAATATGCTCAAATATCTCCCTCATTGATCTCCCAAACAGAGGAATGATTCCTCCTCTGAAAAACAAGCTAGGGAAGTGGTGTTGTGAACCTTCCACTGCAACACCCTGCAACACAATGTTACACTTTGCAGAAATAACATTGTAGCTGAAGGAGGATGCTTGGCCTCAAGCTTGAATGTGGAAAACTGAATTACAATGCTCCTCCAAGAGGCCTCTCAAGTTAGGAGAAGGAATCCCTAAGCAGGAATTCCTTGTGCTAAGTAGCACTGCAATCTCAACTCAACAACTGAAGAATGCCCAATAGTCATGGAGACCATAAAATCAATAATCATCAAGCTAACCTCAAATGACTGCCATTCTCTTCCTTATAATCTATGTGAGCCTCCTCACCTTGGGTCCCACCCATTAGGGTTTCCAACATCACATGATCAATCTCCCTCCAAAACTGTGTTGTATCTCCATCAAGGCCACTCTTCCATAATAGCGTTGTTTGATTTGGTCAAAGTTGACCTCTTCAACTTGCTTCACCCCTTTTCACACCCAAGTGTCTTCAATCCAGCTCTCATATGTTTGTCTAAACTGATCCTTGTTCATATTGAGCTATTTTCATTGATGATCCACTCCTCTTCATGAATGTTGTTGACTTGGTCATACTTGACTTTGTCCACATCCATTTGCCCCTGTTCACACATGATGGTGTCAAATCCAGCTACTAGAATGATTCCTTTTCATAAAAAGAGGGTTTTTATTCTAATCCAAATTAAGTATGGGCCTCTTTCCCCATTTATTCAACTATTAGGTGCAAAATCCAAAAATCAATATTCCTATTAGCTTTATGTTAATTTAGGAATATTACATAGTTCCTATAACAGTTAGAACTAGTTTAACTGACAATAGTTCAATTTAACTAAATTATATTGCTAGAAATTATAATTCACTCATGCTCAACTAAAACCAAGTATTCCAACTCGAATTATCTAAGATAATTGGGTGACACAAGGAATGTCACTCAAGTTAACTCATCCAAGTTGTCTGCTATGGAAATTCAAATTTTCTCTAGTTTGACCAAGGAAAATTAAACTTATATTTTTCTTGCTACATTTTCAACACTAGCATAATTATTGAAGGAAAAATAGGTTAATGAAAATGAACATGAAATTCCTATATGGAGTGGCATTGAATGAGATATGTCAGGAAGGGAGTTGGTGACTATCCAACCAAACAATAATGGGAAGGGACATGCTAGGTTGTCCCTCCCATGGATGAAAAAGATTATACTACATGTAGTGGCCACCTCCATGCAACACCATAACTGATTTGAGCTTCCTTTTTGTTTCCACCATCTTTGTCATGTGATAGAGGATAACAAGAGTTTGTTTCTACATGAGAAAATGATGCCATGAAATTTATTATATGGATTTCACTGTTAATGGAGATTATTCTTCCCTCTTGGAAGTCACTATATTGGAAGGAAACATCCATGCATACTCCTATAAGTTTTTTTTGTTATCTGGTTGGCATTGTTCCTCCCCTACTACTCTTGAAGTCGGCACACTAGCCCTGAGTTGCAAAGTTTAGTGCCTGTCCTCAGGCAAATGTGCTTTAGATAATTGATTCCTTGAGTGGGAATTGGAAAGTGCAAGATTAATACCATAAATATAACTTTGTTCTTCTTCTTGGTTATTTCAAGCCTTTCACAAGACAATATATTGGGTTTGTATTCTTTTCTTCACATAGAATGTTCTGCTAGGACGAGTTCTCAGATGGGCGTCAACAAGGGGTTTATAATTGTATCTCAATTACTTTTTCTTCTTCAACATGAATCATCATGTTTCTCATTGGTCAAATGTTATAGATTTAATCCCTAATTTTTTTGTTAGATACAACCATGCTATTTGAACAATGATGTTACATAATAGGGGCCTCTTATTATGAGGCTAGGGGAGGATCTCAACCATATTTCAAAGTTGAAACCTTAGCTTGACAATTTCAAGAGAAAATTACCTCCAACATTGAATGTTAACATCATAAGGTAGAACAATAAATTATCAAGAGAGAGAGGTTTCCTATCTCACATTGATATTGTGGCTAAGGTTTTGCATGAATTTGAAACACAGGTAGCACCCATGGGAGCTAGAATCAATAATTACACACCATTTACATGTATTAGAAAATGAAGTTTTTATTAGGGAAGGCTTTGTTGGATAGAAATGATGCCAAATATGAGATTTTCATTATGTTGGATAGGCTTAAAATTCACATCAAGGACATGGATTGCAAAATGGAAAGGATTAAATCCCAATTGGGCGTCCCTCCTGAGAAAGGAAGCTCCAAATACCATGGCAAGGAACCCATTGAGGTAGATCCTTCCAACTTCACTCACCATCCATGACTTTCTCCTTTATTTAGTAGTTTTTTTCTCCTATCTAGAGCTTATTAGTTTGAATATCCCAGTTAGCTAAGTGCCATCAATTTTTGGACAAGGTAATTTTTTTATTTTTTGGTTGAAATTTTGGACCCCATGCTTTGCTAGTTAAAATATTTACATTAAAACTAGTTTCATTTCCTTAATGGCATACCAAGGCATGTTTTGGATATTTAGACTTGTAAATGTGCGAAATATCAATATAAAATTCAACCTTACAATATGTGTGTGTGTGTGTGTGTGTGGGTGTGGGTGGGTGGGTGTGTGTGTGTGTGTGTGTGGGTGTGGGTGGGTGGGTGTGTGTGTGTGATGAAGCAACATTTCAATGTGACGAACAAAAACCGTCACTATGATGAACATGAAATTGAAGTCTTACAATGAATAATATAAACTATGTCACTATGTTAGAAACCAAAATTCAATGTTACAATGCAACAAACAAAATTTGATGATGCAATATGAAAAAAAAAAAGTTACATCACAACACGGTGAACTAAAATTGATGTTAACATAAATTTACATTATGATGTGATGAACATAAATCATCATCACAACATGATGAAAAAGTTGAAATCGTAATGTGATGAATAAAAAATATACATCATTTTTTACAAACAAAACCAATATCACAATGTGATGAATAAAAAATCGATGTCTCAATGTCATGAATGAAAAGAAAAACACAACATGATGAATAAAAATATGTGTGGAAATATGATGAACCTAAAATGGCATTGCAATGTGATGAATGAAAAATTGCATCACAATGTGACAAGCAAACAAATGATATTGAAATGTGACAAACAAGAAAATGGTATCACAATGCAATGAAGTAAATCAATGATGCCATTTGACAAACTAAAACCACCATTGCAATGTGGTCAATAAAAATCGATGTCATCATTTGAAAAAAATATTTATGTAGTGATGTAACGGAAAAAAATGGTATCGCAATTTGAGCAACAAAAAACAACATAACTATGTGACAAACAAATATTGATGTTGCAATGCGACAAACAAAATCATTGTTAACTATGGTCAACCATAGTAAACTTGCTCAACCATGGTCATCCATAGTTGACCATGGCCAACATGTTTAAACATGTTCATTTATGGTCAACCATAATCAGCCATAGACAAAATGTTCAATCATGGTGAACATGGTGAAACCATGCTTAATCATGGCTAGTATGGCCAATATAAGAAACCAATGTCAAATATGGTCAAACCATGGTCAACATAGTCAACTATGGTCAAATATGGTCATCCATGGCCAACATAGTTGACATGGTTAGTAATATTCATCTATAGTTAAATGTTAACAACCATTTTTTCCATAGTCAACTTTGTTCAAAGATCTTAGCATGACCAAACATCGTCAACAAGCTAAACCATAGTCAAGTATGTTCAACCATGACAAATATAGTCATTATGGTCAACCATAATCAACTATGATCAAGCCTTATAAAATTTCTCATCGATAAACTTCTTTATAAATTATCAACCATAATGAAACGTAATTTACTCATCATCACCCATATCAATGGCTTTTTAATCAATTAATTTGATTGTAATAACTATATCTTGTTGAGAGAGTTAGTAAGGACTACTAAATTTTTTCAAATTTGAATGAAATAAAGACCAACTATCATAACTTGGAAAAGAACAAGTTGGCTAAAGAGGTTGGGACATGAAATTAATGGCACTGTCTGGGAATTGTACTAAAACTTGTGAATGTTAAGGAGAGTTCGAGAATTGAATTTTTATACTTGCAATTTAAACGAAATAACATCAAGAAGTTTACAGACAATATTTTAGAATTGGAGGAGAGGAAAGTGCCAGAAGAGACCTTTGCTTGGACTTGGAATTATCGATATCAAATAGGTACTATATTATTGTCTTTATGTGTTAAAGGAGGACAATTTTCGATGACGATTTGATGAGAATGTAGTGGATTGTTTTATTGGAATTAAATAATGGTAGGGAGTTTAACACACCGAGGATTCAAATTACAGGAGGTGAAACTGGCGAAAGAGGAAGCTTCACGAACCCTTGAAGGTACTATACAAAATATTTATGTTTTAAAATGCTAAAAGATCTTATAGAATATATATCTATGAGTACTGAATAGTTTCAAATTTGAGCTAAATGATGTCATGGAGTTTAACAGCCACGATATCTTAATTGGAGATTGAGAAGTACAAAAGGAGGCTTGATTTTGAATGCCATGGCATCAAAAAGGTAGGTACTATATTGCATATTTATGTGTTAATGAAAGAGAATTCACCAGGAGGATTTCATGGGTGCATACCGTGATAGAGGATAGCTCTAGAATGAATAAGTACTGAATGCATTAAATTTGAATGAAATAATATAAGGGAGTTTGATAGACTAGAAATGCGAACTAGTGGCTCGAGAATGGGCAGAAGAGGCCAAGGAATGGATTTCATGGCTACGATTTCTATGTGCAAATAAAACTCTCTTTATCTCATTTTGTCTTAAACTATCTTTCTATCAGATAAATTAAAAATCACTGAATATATTTAAATATGAATGGAACAATGTCAGTCAATTTCACCAAAGATATTTTAGAACCAGGGTTGAGGAAATTTGTGAAAGAGGTCGAGGATTGGGCTCCATTGCGTCATCTAGGTATTGTCTTACAATTTTTAGGTTGGTTGTTTTTTTTTTTTTGTCAAAGAGGAAAAAAAATTATTTGCTTTATATTATGAAGACAAAACACTACATTATAACAAAGATTGTGCATTATTGGATCCCAATGTCTCAGAAAAAAAAAATGGCGTGAAAACGATTGACCCACAGTAATATATAAGACTTCACCACCTACAAGCATGTCCATCATTTTGCGAAAAAAGTGTGCAAAATAAGAGGGCCACACAAATAATCCAGGGGGCTGACCAAATAAAAAAATATGAGAAAAAAAAGACAGAGAAAATGATCGACAACAAAACCTTTCCTCCCACCAAGAAGCAGAATAGATGACCCCAAGATGCTAACAATGTTAGGGGATCAGTAAGGAGAATGAGTCCTTCAGCAGATTGTCTCGCAAGAATTAGATCTGAATAAGCCTGAAAGGTTCCAACAGGCCCTACTTGGAGAGCCTATTAGCTCGCGTATTGGATTCCCTGAATATACGCTGAAGTGGTGGGAAGTGAAGGCGCTGAAGTAGGTAAGAGACCTGATTGATCCAGCTTAGTAGTCCAGGAGGTTGGAAATCACTGAGCCCTTTGACCTTGTCAATGATGGATTTGTCATCACCATAAATGTAAATAGGAGATAGCTACAAGTTGTAAGTGACCTAGAGTAAACTCTAAAGAGTGAGGAGTTCAGCCTTTGTGTTAGTACCATGACCACCATTCCAAAAGATGGAGAATTTTTCTCCATTTACCAGTTTAATCCAGGCACTGCAACCATAGGCCCCTTGTTGTTCATCCCCATCAAAGTAACCCGTTGGAAAATGCACCAGGTGAGGGCGAAGACAATAAGAGAGATCTAGGGGGGGAATAAGATTCACATCCTATGTGTTCAGCCAAGCCATAATCGAAATATATATCATGTGGGGAGAAATATTAATGCCTTCAAATATGAGCTTGTTTCTGGCCAACCAAACCTCGTAGAAAAATAAAAAAGGTAGATATTTGTACTTCTGGTCCTTATGCGCCCAAGTGTGAAAGCACTGTAATATCCCAAGGGGCTGCCAACTATGGTCCTACAAAAAATTAGAAAACAAAGACTAAATATCGAGAATAACAGATCAGTGAAGAAATAGGTGGAGACTGATTCAACATATTGCCTACAGAAAAGGTAGATCCCCAGCCCCTGAAAGCCCCTCTTAGCCATATTGTCCCAGGTGAGGATCCAATTTTTCCAAGTGAGCCATGAAAAGAGGATGATGTTCAAGGGAATATTGCGCTTCTAGAAAGTAAAAAAGAAAGACTGGTCTACAACCTAAGATGTAGAGGAGATGAGACTATTATATAAATCCACCACTTCAATGGCACCCCATTTCAACCAACCTATCCAAAAAATTCAATCCCTGGAGGGGTTGAGACAAATACATGCCTTCTTGAAACCTTTTGATACCTCTTTACACATCTCCTGAGAAGGGCCCAACAACCCAACCTAAATGGCATCCTTCCAAATAGGGCACCCTTGTTGCCAATGTGAAATAAGTTGGGAGAGGAAGAAGATCCCTTTATGCACTAAAGTGTGTCTGAGTTGAAGTAGCAGATGGAAATAAGGAGAGAGCCCCCTAATTCCTTCTACACCCAAAATAATGCTCTGACCATTGCCAAAATCCCATAAAATCCTGTAGTGTAGAAGGGATGAAATGCACTTGAAACTTAGGAAAATGTGCGAGCCCCTGCAGGATGAAGGGAAACCATGCCTAAAAAACAACAACACATCATGCTAGAGGTGATATTTGTCCCAAAATAGTGAGGGCCAGAGCCCATTCCCCGTGAGTTCTCGCTAGAAGGATTTGACAAGAAGAGTTTGTGAGAAGATCTGAACCTCCAACAATCCCCAACCCCCATATCGCTTTGGAAGAGTGATCAAGTCTAGTCTACAGAGATGGAATTTAGAAGGCCCCCATGACCCAGACCAAAGGAACCTCAAAATGATATTCCTAATACAAGATATAATGAAAGAGGGGATGGGAACATATGGGCCCAATAAATTATGATCTGCTGAAGAATAGCCTATGTGAGAATGAAATGTCCGCTAAGAGAAAGTCACCTGTGGGACCATGAATCCATCCTTAGCTGATATTTATGAAGTAGCATATCCAATAATTGTTGCGGTAATTGTAAGGCTTGAGGCGAAAGCCTAAATAAGAAAAACCCTCAGAAAGGGGAACTTGCACCATCTGAAAAAGTCTCGCTATGATATGTAGATACACTAAGTTCACCGAGACCAAAATAATTTGATACTTATGCCCATTGATCATCAAACCAGAGGTTGTCCCATATCTAAGGAGGACAAATGTGCACGGGAGATAATTTCGAACAACAACATGTCATCGACGAAGAAAGAGTGAGTAATGCAGATGCCCATGGAGATGTGAATGCCAGTGAAAATCCACCTCTTTGTATATCCTTGATATGGAAGCTAAGGCCATCCATGATAAGGATGAATATGAGAGGCAAGAGGGAGCAGCCCTGGCAAAGGCCTCACCATTCCCTAAATAATTTTGATGGAAAACTATTTATAATGACAGAGAACCGCACCAAAGAAATGCATGCAAGGATCCACTTGACAATCCGAGGGGCCAAACCGACCTTGTGCAGAACTAGTCGAATGTATGTTTAGTCCACGTTGTCGTAGGCCTTATGCAAGTCAATTTTCATAATGATAGCATCCAAATTTTAGGAGTGGATTGAGTGTAAACACTCCTGCGTCAAAGCAATTACGTCATGTATGAGACGATCAGGGAGGAAAAAATACTATTTGTGCGAATTATATATAGACAGTGATCCAATAATGCGACTAGCAATCACCTTAGAAATGAATTTATAGACCACGTTGCACAAAGTTATGGGTCTAAAATCCAAGAAGGATTTCGGGCAAGAGTATTTTGGAACTAATAAAATGAAATTTGAGTTTATATCCCCTATAATATTTCCCAAAAGACAAGATTCCTCAACAACTTGCAGAAGGTCATAAACAATGAGATCAAAAAAATGTATAAACATCTCCATTGGTCAGCCATCCGGGTCGGGACTTTTTTCTCGCACAAAATATTTTAGGACCCCCAAGATCTCAGTATTAGTCACCAGAATGTTCAAAGCCTTGTTAGCAGCCTCATCAAACATATGGGGTTATTTGTCGTGGGTTCAGTATTAATCAAGGGGGAAAACCCCTTCTCTACACCTATACTAATTAGAGAAAAACCTAGAAGCCACACTTCTGATATCATGTGAGCAATGCAAAAGGGAACCTTCCTCCACCTCAATTTTCCATTAATATTGCGGTTTTTTTGGTTGTTGGAGTATTGGTGAAACAATTTGGTGTTATGGTCACCTTCCTGGAGCCAAACAACATGACTCTTAAGCTTCCACGTAATTTCTTGAGCCTGGAGGATTTCCTTTTTCCTTAATTCCAAATTCATAAGAATTTCCATAACCTGTTCATTTGGGGGATTGGTCTCCATAGATGCATAGATTTCCCCAATCTCGCTTTCAATAGCATGGAGTTTAGAGATCATCTTAGACTTTTATGGTCTTCCTAGGGCTTGGTATTAGCCTTTAAAGTAAGAATCCTTTGTGAGGGGGAACTAGAAAATCTCTTTCCCAGATTAGTTCCATCAGAGGACTAGAAATCCCTTATCAGCTCAGAGAAAATAGGATCTTCCAACCATATCTGATTAAATTTGAAAGGGAGGCCCTTGCACACCAGCTCAGATCTCGAAAAAATGCAGACAGGTTGGTGATCCGATAAGGAATATTTGATAATTTCATATCACAATCCCCCAAGAATTTCCAGAACACCTTCATGAACAAGAATCATGTCCAACCTTTTTCCAATGAAATCTACACCCACCCTGCAATTCTTCCAAGTTGGAGAAATAGGCGAGGGTTGGATATCGACCAAGTGGTGATAAAAAAATATATGGGAAATGCAGTCAGCCAAGGGGTCAATGCGGCATTTTGAACCCCAACATTCTAACACATCCAGGGTGGCATTGAGATCACCAATCAAAATCAGATTTGGGATGTTCAAAATATTACAAGATCAAATGCGAGACCAGAAGGGAGCATGATTGCGGAAGGGGGCATACATGTTGATCAAGTGGAAGCGATCAGAGTAACCATGAATTTTTCCAGACAGGAGGACGTCAAAAAAGAAACTAAAATCATGAAAATTGGAATACGATGGATCCCACATAACTATGAGGCCCCCGGATAAACCCATAGAATCAACCCCTGCAATCTGCCAACTGAGTTGAATGGAAAGGAAATAAGGAATGACCTTTGAAATGATGCACATGATTTCTTGGAAAATAACTATGAAAGGAGATATTTTACTAAAGAGGTTCTTGAGACACAAGAACTTGTCATGGTCGCCAAGTCCACGAAGATTCAGAGAAAGGATTTGGTTCATGGCACAGGTGGACTAGGAAAACATGCTCTAAGTTCCCATAGGCCAAAAGAAAAGATGATGGGATGTATTGTAAACCTTTCGAGTTGAAAAAGAATAAGGAACGAGTTTTTTATCTACCCCTGAAATGATAGATATCATTTTTCCCAAGCTTTCGAACTGTTATGTTCTAAGACAACATGGGAGAAATTCTAGGAGAATCCCCTTTGGCCCGGCCATCGTGGATAGTGAGAGCCACGATGTCCAACTCTAGGTTTATGAATAGGAAATCGCAGTCACTTCCAATGGAATGTGTGGAGAATATAGGGCCAGTCTTGAGTCAGGAAACAAAGCGGGCGAAGGAGAGGTAGTTTCGAGGGACGACATGGATGGAGATTGGTCAGCAGTGTCATGAGGCAGAGGAGGAGGAGTAAGGGTGATGGGTATTCGAGTGGGAGACAATAATGGAAGGGCGCCCAGGTGCATTTCCAGACCAGAGGATGATGGGAGACCTTTTTGATTGCAATGTGGGCTATCAAAAGGGTCAGACGAGGCCGAGGCAAGAGCAATGGGAAAATGCGGAGAGGAGTGGGGGGGAAGCTGATGAAGAAAAAGTGTGAGGGTGAAACGAATTAAAGGGATGTGAAACAAAAGCCATACTATTTACTGTAGGATACAAATCTGAGCGTTGTGATAAGGTTCTAGTGCTCTGGTCTCATGTGACAGGATGCATCCGCTTTGACAAGAGGCACCCCCGAGGAAATATCCACATCAAATGACCAGTCTGGTGGAAAAGGAGACACCAGAAAGGGAGGCCCCAATAGTCCACTCACTAGTGGTGACTAGATCTAGCCCATTCCAGGTCAATGTTACTAGGAAAACACCTGAAGAAGTTAACCTCAACCAAAATCCAGGCTATGCGCTTATCCTAGGCCCCCATGCATCCAGGATCAATGAAGTGAAACCTACCAATCGAATTTTCAATGGTATAGTGTTCTTACTTAGTCCAGTACTCCAATGCCAGATCTAGGAGCCTGACCCAGATGAGGTTGTTTGGATGGGTATCGATAATAGCATTGAAACCGAGTTACCAAGTATGGAGTTGTAGGAACCCCCACTCGCAAACCCAAGTTCTTCTTAGGATCTGCTCAATGTCCTCAGAGTATAAGAAGTGTATACTAAGCCAAGAATTCATCAACTGACTCACCTTGGGGGGGTACCCAACCATCGGGTCCCAAACCTTTTTAACCTAGGCATGTATCTCCTTTTCTGCCATTTCAATGAAGACCCATCGGCCGACCAGAGCCCTCTTCTGTAAGCTGGTCACCTGCCCATAAATTCTCATAACCATAACTAAGAAGTTGTGCTGGAGAGATTATCTTGTTGGACGAATGTGTTGCCCACCTATTCAATATGTAGTTACCTGACTCACACTGAGAACCAGTATCCTAAACAGTTTGTAAAGGAGGGCGATGCAACTCATGATCAGTAACATGTACAGGCTGAGTAACACTAGCATCTTCAGGTGTTTTTGTGTAACTAAAAGAGAGTTCGTGAAAAATATTTTATAAATAAGAAACAAATGCATTTAAATTTGACCAAGATAATTCGAGGGATTTTAACAGACCACAGATCAGATTCAGAGGGGAGGAATTTTCCCGAAGAAACATTCCCTTCGGCTCCATGGCATCATACAGGTACTAGTAACGTTACTATCATATTCATGCTTTAATGCGTTAAGTAAAGAGAATTCATGTGGCCATTTTACGAGAAATTCCTGAATGTTTTTAGATTTGAATGTAATAATGCTTAACACATCAGAGATCAGAATTGGAGAGGATGAGACATACCAAATTAGAGGCAGGTCCTTGAGCATGACAGATTCGTCCAGGTACCAATCCTAAAATATTTTATCTTTTCCTATAAAATAGAGTTTGAAAATATAAATTTATAAGTGTACTAAATAGTTTTTAATTTGAATCAAATGATGTTAGACAATTTATCAGACAATATATATGGGTCAGAATCGAAGAAATTAGATAAATAGGGAGGGGATCTGGCTTGATCATGGTGTCATCCTAGTAGTATACTGCCATATTTGAAGTGGTTTGAGTGAAAGAATTTTTGTAAAATATTTTTTTGATTAGCCACTGAATGCGTTCAAATTTTAATGAAATAAATATTTTATTTGCATTGATTGTGTTTAAATTTGAATGACATAACAACTGAAGGCGAAGCAATTAGCGGAAGAGGCTTCATCGAGGTGTTGTCCCAATTTTTGTATTTGTAAATTTAAAGTACTAAATACATTTATATTTGAATGAAATGATGCCAGGGATTTCAAGAAACCAGAGGTGAAAATGGTAGCTGAGCAAAGTGGAAGAATAGGCCAGGGATTGGACTTCATGGCGGTATCTAGGTATTCTATTACGATGTTTTATATTTTAAAAGAAGAGAATTTGCTACGAGAATTTTATAGGTATGTAATAAATACTTTTAAATTTGAATTAAAAAATATCAAGGAGTTTTACAGACAATCATGGTGCGAGCAAAGGAAACCATTGGAACAGGCTTGATTTTCATCGCGCCCTCTAGGTATTGCACTAAAAGCTTGATATTTTAAATGGTCAGAGGAGTTATCATAGAGGTAACATATTACGATATTTATATGTTTGACGAAGAGGGTTGTGAACAAGAATTTTATGACTATGTACTGAACGCGATCATATTTGAATGAAATAATAATAGACAAAATATTAGAACCGGAGTCGAGGGAAAAGGCGGAAGAGGTTTGGGCTTCATGGCACCCTCTAGGTACTGCACTAAAATCTTTATGTATTTAAATGATCTAAGGAGTTATCACCTAGTATCATATTACGATGTTAATCTATTAAAGGATGAAAGTTAACAAAGATAATTTAATTAGTAAGTTATAAATCCGTTTATTTTTTAATGAAAAAATATCAGGGAGTTTTACAGACCAAATATTGGAACTCAAGATGAGGAAACTGGTGGAAGAGTCTTGATCTTTAAAGCGCCCTCAAGAAATTGCACTAAAATCTTAATGTCTTTAAATGGTCAGAGGACTTTTCATCTGGGCGGTATATTAACGCCATATTTAAATGTTACAAAGAGTTTTGGAGGAGAATTTTTATGTACTGAATGTGTTAGTATTTGAATAAAATTTTTGGAATTTCTGAATGATTCCAAACAAAAGAGGAATCAAAATTCCTCTTCTTTAACACAGAGAGATCAATTTAAAAATTCTGGACAAAGATGCATAAAAATTCTATTTCATTAAAAATCTATGAGCTATTACAATAATGAAACTCTTCCTCTACTGAGGGATTACAATACAAAATTTGTTGTATGACTGCTACACAACACAGTGCACAACACACTCTCTGTCACAAAAACGCACACACAGTCTATCTTTCTGATTCTCTCTCTCTCTATTACGTAAAACTGAAATTACATTACATATATGAGTGGCCATTAAAACCTAATCTAATTTAATGCGGTTGTTCAACAACTTGTACTTAGCCTATCAAATGGACACATACTTCATTATTCGGCATGCAAGTCGTTTTAGTCTTCACAGTGCGTCACTGTGAAGGAACCTCATGGTCCGATTGAAAAATGATGTTGTGCTCCCGTAGTGAAGATCAACCGTCGATCTTCGGTTAAAGGACTTCGGGCAAAGTCAACTGCAGAGGCACTCTATGGTTTAAACGATGAGTTGTTTGTGCCCGCGGGTTACTGTTGATCTAAGATCAATGATAATCGCGCTCGTTGATGTGAAAGATGTTTAACACATCGTGGATTTGAAAACATGCAACAAAATCATTTTTATAAAATTATCACATCCCAATTTGGTCTGGTGCAATGTGATCCTCCGGACGCATGATAAAAATTAATTGAGCTTATAATTCCTTACCGGGTCCGAATTGGGGTTGGGTGACTAGACTTTGGAATTGTGCGAATGGCTTGTGATTGGTTGGCACGATTGACTTGGCATGGTGGGGACCGACTTCCGTATTGACCGCGGGCTATGGTGACAAGGCTTAAAGCTTATGCGAATGGAAGTTGATTGGAAGACGGGATGAGGACGTGGTTGAGTGGGTTCCACGGGACTGATGTAGCCCATTTAAAATAAAATGAAACAACACGAAAAGGATATGGTTGGTGGATTGTAGTAATGGTGGTCAGTGTGCAGGTTTAAAACAAGGATGGCATGGTTTTAACTCAGCGCTTCAATGCAAGATGGAGTGCAAGAAAAAACAAAAACAGACTTCGACTCCTGCTGTCCTTTGCCACAGTTGCAGTTGGAATTAATATTTCCAACACTCCCCTTTAATTTTAACTACTAGATTTTCTTGCATACCAAGACATTTCCTCAAATAATTAAAACTCTTTTGCCCCAATGGTTTTTTCATATATCAGCAAACTTCTCCTCTATTCTGCAATGTTGCAAAACAATTTCCCCACTGTTCACCAACTCTCTGATGTAGTGATACTTGGCATCAATGTGTTTCGTTATCTTATGAAACACTAAATTCTTTGACAATGCTATTGGTGAGCTATTATCACAATAAATTGTTGTGCCTTTTACCTTTTCATGACACAAACTCCTCAACATTCTCCTCATCCATACTGCTTGACATGTTGCTGCCACATACTCTACCTCTACTGTTGATAAAGCCACAATTGGTTGTTTATTAGAAGCCCATGAAATGGCTCCTGATCCCATATGAAAAACATATCCAGAGATGCTTTTCTTGTCATCTATACTTCCAGCCCAATCACTGTCAGTATATCCAATTAATTCAAAAATTTCTGAAGTGGTATATAAAATACCATACCTCTTTGTTCCTTTCACATACCTCAGAATTCTTTTTATTGTTTGCCAATGTGCCTCTTTTGGACTTTCCATAAATCTGGAAATTAAACTCACTGCATGAATAATATCAGGCCTAGTTGCAGTCAAATACATGAGACTACCAACTATGCTCTTATTCAAACTTGGATCAAAATTCTTGTTGTTATCTTCTTTGCTTAACTTCAATCCCATCATTGTAGGAGTAATTTTTGCCTTGCAATCCTGCATGTTAAATCTTTCCAAAACTTCATTCACATATATAGCTTGAGAGATAAAAAACTTATTTTCATTTTTCTCTACTTTTATTCCTAAGAAGTATCTCAGCAATCCCATATCAGTCATTTCAAATTCATCCTTCATGACTGTTTTAAAATTCTCAATGAGGTAAGCATCATTACTTGTGAATATCACATCATCAACTTACAAAACAACAATGAGAATCTTACCATATTTTTCCTTGATGTATAATGTGGGTTCTACTTCACATTTTTCAAACCCATTTTCCAGTAAATAGGCATCTATCCTACTGTACCATGCTCTTGGTGCTTACTTCAGCCCATACAAAGCTTTCTTCAATCTGCAAACTTTGTGCCCTTGGCCTTCTTTCTCATAGCCCAGAGGTTGTTCAACAAAAACCTATTCCATCAATACTCCATTTAGGAATGTTGATTTCACATCCATTTGGTAAACTTTCTACTTGTGTTGTGCTGCTATGGACAACACTGCTCTTACTATTTCCATTCTTGCAACCGGTGCAAATGTTTCCTCATAGTCTATTCCTTGTTGCTACTTGTAGCCTTTGACAACAAGTCTGGCCTTGTGCCTTTCAATCTTACCTTCAACATTGCTCTTGGTTTTATAAACCCATTTCACTCCAATGACTTCCTTACCTTTTAGGATATCAACCAATTCCTATGTCTTATTTTTCTCTATGGCATTAATCTCTTCATCCATAGCATCTATCCATTTCTTATCTTTTATAGCTTCTTCAAAATGAATAGGATCATCTACATGACAATATAATGAAAATAACGAGTTCATACCTTCATTTGCTGCCTCTTGCTCATAAATTTCATTCAAACTTCTAAATATGGTTCCTCTTTCACTTGGTGTACTTGTGCTTGTAGAAGCACTCAAATATTCTCCTTGTGATGTGCTTGGAGAAGCACTGTCATCACTTCTCAAGGGTGTTCTCATACCTACTTATGGTGTCCCTTGCTTTCCTTGTGTTGGTGGAGCTGGTGTTGCTAATGAGGGATTTCTTTTAGCCATTTCTTCCTCATCTTCATCATGAGACAAACAGCTTTTAACATTCACTGTTTTCTCAATGCTTCCATCCCAAGCTTCTTCCTCAATAAATTGTACATCTCTACTTATTACAAACTTCTTGGTGGATGGGTTATACAATATGTATGCCTTGGATTCTTCACTGTATCCAATAAATATGCACTTCTCCCCCTTACTTTCCAACTTCTTCCTTAGCTAATCTGGAATATTTGCAAAAGCCACACAACCAAAAACTCTCATGTGGGTGACAAATTGTTTTATGCCACTCCATGCTTCTTCTGTAACTCTGTTCATTATAGCTTTAGTTGGACATATATTCAATATGTATGTTTCACAATGTACAGCTTCAGCCCAATATTCATTTGGTGAATGTTTTTCCTTCAACATGCTTCTTACCATGTCCATGATGGTTCTATTTTTCCTTTCACCAACTCCATTTTGCTGCGGTGTATACCTTGCTGTAAATTGCTTATGAATTCCATTTTCTCTGCAAAAACGCAGAAATTATTTTGAGATATATTCACCTCCTCTGTCTGTTCTTAAGACCTTAATGTGTTGCCCACTTTGTTTCTCTACAAGAGCCTTAAAGTGGCATAATTTCTCTAACACTTCAATTTTAAATTTCAAGAAGTAAACCCATGTTTTTCTTGTATAATCATCAATAAAATTCAGCATATAGTGGCTGCTTGCTAGTGATGGTGTTTGCATTGGTCCACACAAATATGAATGGACAATTTCTAAGGGTGCCTTTTCCCTTATTCTCTTTCCTGATGGAAAGCTTTCTTTGTGTTGTTTTCCCAAGATGCAGCCTTCACATAGGCTGTCTGGTTTCTCAATCAATGGTAATCCATTTACCATTCCTTTCCTATGCAATAAATTCAGACCTCCAAAGTTGAGATTTCCAAATCTCAAATGCCATAACTAGTTTTCATCTTTTGCTTCTCTTTGGAATGTCTCTTGTGTCATTGCTGCAATGGCATCTCCTTTCTTCAAAGCTGCTCAAATCTTGAGAGGGAACATTTTGTTCCTTGTCATCTTCACTTGTACCTGGTATGAAGTGTAACCTTTTGAGCATGTTCCCAATGTTACTCGAGAATTTACATTTTCATATAACAAGGAAGATTTACAAGGAAGATTTACCCCTTTTGAAAGTAAAGTCTCGAGTAACAAGGAACAAAATGTAAAAGGGGTAAATCTTCCCCAATGTTACTCGAGACTTTACATTTTCATATAACATGGAAAACATGGAAATGTTTCCAGTCATACGGTTGCTACATCCTGAATCTAGAAACAATATATCTTCATTCTTTTCTTCAGCCATATTACATGCTAAAAACAACTTTTCTTGACTGATATTTTCTTTAGTAAAATTAGCATTGGGTCTATTACCCATGTCAATCTATTTCTTCCTACATTCATTGGCATAATGGCCATAATTATTAGAGTAATGACATTGGACTTGGGATTTATCATACCTTTGTCCATGTGCTTGATTTTTTCCACCTTGCTAGCTGCTGCCTTGTCTTTGATTCTGATTTTGATTTCTGCCCCTTCCACTTGTATTTGCAAGGTTGTTTCTTCCTCTGTTTTGGCTTCTTCCTCTTCCTTTTCCTCTGCAGTTTCCTCTGCCTTGACCTCTTCCTCTTGCAAAGGACATTTGGGTCTTGAAGGCATGCTCCAAAGATGGGTTTGTTGTTCTACCCAATCTTTGTTCATGTGTCACCAATGATGCATGAATCTCATCAACAGTAAATTTTGGGAGATCCTTTGTCTCTTAAATGGTTGTGACTATCACATCAAACCTTGAGGGTAAGCTCCTAGATACTTTCTCCACTATTCTTCTTTCTTCTACTATCTCTCCATGAGATCTCATTTGGGTGACCAGCCTAATCGGTGAAGTAAAGAATGAGTCTATTGTATCAGACTCCTTCATGCAAATAACTTCAAAACCCCTTCTCATTAATTGAAGCTTTGTTGTATTTACCTTCTCCATTCCTTGGTAGGCTTTTTGGAGGGTATTCCATGCATCGTTGGACCTCTTGGTTGTTGCAATCCTTGGAAATACACTTTCATGCACTGCTTGATAGAGATAGAAGAGGGCTTTTGAGTCCTTCTTCCTATTACTCTTCAACAAATCCTTCTTTGCCTGTGTTAAGGCATTAAATGCATGTTCATCTGCTGGTTCTTCTAGACCATCTTCAACTAGCTCCCATAAATCTTGAGAGGTAAACAGGGCTCTCATTGTGATTGCCCAATAGTCATAGTTCTTCCCATTGAACTGTGGAAGTTGAGTATTTCCTATACTTGTGCTTGTGCTAGCTCCTGCCATAACTAGCTTTTTGAACTATGCTTTTAAACTTGATTGTGTTTCTCAAATAAACTGTCTTTGAGGACTGCACTCTTCAGAAAAAAAACAAAACTCTGTTTTGATAAATACCTGGACTTTGCTGAGCCTTAACACTGCTAGAGAACTGCTTCAACAACTCCTTCTTATTCCTTCATCTTCTTTGAAAATTTTCAAATAGCCTCGACTAGCTCTGATACCATGTTGGAATTTTTGAATGATTCCGAACAATAGAGGAATAAAAATACCTCTTCTTTAACACAGGGAGATCAATTTAAAAATTATGGATAGAGATGCATAAAAATTCTATTTCATTAAAAATCAATGAGCTATTAAAATAATGAAACTCTTCCTCTACTGAGGGATTACAATACAAAATTTTGTTGTATGACTGCTACACAACACAGTGCACAACACACTCTCTGTCACAAAAACACACACACAGTTAGATTTTCTGATTCTCTCTTTCTATTACATAAAACTAAAATTACATTACATATATGAGTGGCCAGTAAAACCTAATCTAGTTCAATGCATTTGTTCAACAACTTGTACTTGGCCTATCAAACAGACACATACTTCATTAATTGACACGCAAGTCGTTTTAGTCTTCACAGTGCGTCACTACGGAGGCACCTCATGGCTCGATTGAAAAACAATGTTGTGCTCTTCCAGTGAATATCAGCCATCGTTCTTTATTCAAAGGACTTCAGGTGAAGTCAACTGTAGAGGCACTCTATGGTTTAAATGACGAGCTTTTTGTGCCTGCGGGTTAACGTTGATCTAAGATCAACAATAATCGCGCTCGTTGATGTGAACGGTGTTTAACACATCGTGGATTTGAAAACATGCAACAAAATCCTTTTTATAAAATTATCGCATCCCAATTTGGTCTAGTGCAACGTCAGCCTCCAGACACACAATAAACATTAATTGAGCTTATAATTCCTTATCGGGTCCGAATTGGGGTTGGGTGACTGGACTTTGGAATTGTGCGAACAGCTTGTGATTGGTTGGCGCGATTGGCTTGTCATGGTGGGGACCGGCTTCTGTATTGACCGCGGGCTATGGTGACAAGGCTCAAAGCTTATGCGAACGACAGTTCATTGGACCGTGGGATGAGGACGTGGTTGAGTGGCTTCCATGGGATTGATGTGGCCCATTTAAAATCAAATGAAATGGCGCAAAAAGGATATGGTTGGTGGATTGTAGTAATGGCGGTGGGTGTGCAGGTTTAAACAAGGATGTTGTGGTTTGAACTTAGTGCTTCAATGTGAGATGGCGTGCAAGAAAAAACATAAACAGACTTCGGCTCCTGCTGTCCTTTGCCACAATTGCAGTTGGAATTAATTTTTCCAATAGAAATAGTATGAGGGAATTCAACACACAAAATATCGTAACTGGAGGCGAGGAAACTGGCAGAAGAGGCTTGGGCTTCATGGGGTCCTGTAAGTACTGCACTAAATGTTTATGTCTTTAAATGGTCTAAGGATTTATCATCCAGGTTTTATTACCATATTTATATGTTAAAGAAAGAGAGCTCAGGAGGATAATTTTACAAGTACGTACTTATTGCATTTAAATTTCACTGAAATAATATCAGATTATAATAGACAAGATATGAGAATTGGAGGCAAGGAAACTAACGAAAGATGCACAATCACCTCTATGCCCTCCAGGTACTTAAATATTTTCGAGTTTGAATAGTCTAAGGAATTATCATCTAGGTAACATAATTATACTATGATATTTAGGTATTAAAGATACATATTTCATTAGGGGGCTTTTACCTACAAGGAAAATTCCTTTAAAGTTGAAAAAAATGATGTCAAAGCGTGCACAGATCATCAGAGCTGAGAACCAAAAGTGAGGAAACCTGCAGAAGAGGCTTGGGCTTCATGGAACATTGTAGGTACAACACTAAATCTTTATGTCTTTAAATTATGGTCTAAGGATTTATCATTCAGGTTTTATTGCCATATTTATATGTTAAAGAAAGAGAGTTCACGAGGAGAATTTTACAGGTATGTACTGATTGCATTTAAATTTTACAAAAGTAATATCATAGAGTGTAGTAGAGAAGATATGAGAACTGGAGGTGACGAAACTAGTGGAAGATGCACGATCACCTTGGCGCCCTCCAAGTACTGAAATATTTATGAGTTTGAATGGTCTAAGGATTTATCAATTGGGTAACATAACTATACTACGAGCTTTAGGTATTAAAGTTAGATAGTTTGTGAGGGGGATTTTACCTACAGGGAAAATGCCTTTAAAGTTTAAAAAAATAATGTTGAAGTGTGAGCAAATCATCAGAGCTGAGAACTTGAAGCGAGGAAAATTGCGGAAGAGGCTTGGGCTTCATGGCACCGTGTAGGTACAACATTAAATATTTATGTATTTAAATGGTCCAAGGATTTATCATCCAGGTTTTATTGCCATATTTATATGTTACAAATTCTTTTCTCTCATGACAAGATGTCCAAAATACAAAGTTCATACTACCTGGATGAAAATCATGTTGAATTGGGATCTATTTTCACATCGAGATTCCAATGACTTCAATTTGACAACATCCATGGAAGAAAAACATAATTTTTCATTTGCATGGAAAGAATATATGGACTCTACAAAACCTTGGATTTCTTTCTATGAATGGAAGAAATAACAAACAAGTACAGAAATACAAATGCTTTCTGGAGAAAGCTCCACCAAACACTAGTGGACAGCCTTTGATGGTTCAAAAATTGAATCTTCATTAGTTTTTCCACCATATAAAGGTATTGTGTTAGGAGAAAAGGGAAATATTTCTAGAGCTGCTCCTTTGGTTTTAAGAGATGACTCTGCCATAGGCACAAATTGTAGAATCCAAAAGGTCAATGAGTAGTTAAACTGGACAAATACTGCTCTCAAAGGTCTCTATGTACATATTTCAACTCATTTTGCATAGAAAGAGTAAATTGAGTCTCTACAAATCTCTATGAACACTATGAATAATAATTTTAATGAATTTCAAATTTCGGTTCCCACTCTAGAAGGTTTTGTCTGTGAAAGCACTAGAGCCACAACATATTTTTCTGACCAACTCAAATGCCAGTATTATGATATTGAAAGGGGGTTCACTCAAGGATTATATCATACCCATGAAAAAATTAAATTATTGACCTCAAAATTTGAAGGATTGTCCATTTCTGAAAAAGACAAAGATATTTCCTCATCTATGATTTTTTGTCATCCTATCTCTATACAAATAAAATATTTTGGTATATTTCCCCATTTGTTTCCCAAAGAAACTCCTGACAAACCATAATCATCTTCTGAATCCAATATTTTTCTAGTTTATGAACCTCTGTCAAGTTAATTTACCAGATATCTCGCCCTTGACCTCAGTGGCAAAGGACGCATGCCTGAATTCCAGACATTCCAACATGACTCCCACAAAGAATGCAATGTTGATAATCTTAGTTCTAGCCAAGTTAGACAGATGATTGACCAGATGTTTTTTGAATAAAAACTCATGTGCATGAAGGGTAAAAATGAAATATAAGCCTATAAAACATTGATCAATGCTTTACTGGAACTCTTCAGAGGTGGCAGGAAGTGGAGTCTTCTCCCGCAATTTTAGAAAATGGCAGAAGAATTTGTGAAAGATGAGAAAGGAGATACTATATTACATGAAGACAGAAGTGCACAAAGCAACATGATTGGTGCCCTCACATCAATGATTCTTGAAAATTTGTGTGGTTCTGAAATTGAGATATCAGATAAACATTCTCTGATACTAATGAAATGGAAGTGAAAACATATGTCACAGTATGAAGATTTCCATAGAGATTAGATGCGGCGGATATATGAGGTTAAAGATAGTAAAAATATCCTATGGAAATAGGTATACCTTGCTGCACTACCATCTAAATTTTTTGATTATTTTAGAATTCAGGAGGCATTCCAACAACCATATGAATCTTATACATGGGGTGAAATCTATTGCACTATAACCAAGGCTTTAGTTGGCCTATGTACAAACTCAAAGATGAATAAGTCAATCCAAAAACTATCCTGACTTCCTGATAGTAAGTCCATCTGCAATAAATATGGACTATCTATTGATGATCCTGTTGTACAAAGAAAAATAACAAAGAAATCTATCAATAAGTATTCCAGATCAAGGGAACATTATTCTAGACAATCTTGAATACACTCCAGCCAGCCTAAGCATCCTAAGAGAGTATGCTAAAGGATATTATAAAACTGTGCCTCGCACTCATTATTAAATTCCACAAGGTATAAATATTAAAGCACATAAACAAGAAGCCTGGAATAAAATTGTATGTTGGCTCTATGACCAACAAGGCCATACATCAAACTGGTGCCTAGTTGGAGAAGGATCAAAACTAAACCAAGGGAAATGCTCTCAGGAAAAAGAAAAACAAAATAAGACACTTGTAACTATCCAATTTTTTAAGTGTGGCTCCAAACTGCATAAAACTAAACATTGTCCTAATATTCATATCAAAGAAGAAATTCACATGCTTGGACATGATTGTTGCAACTCAAATGAAACCTCCAGTTTTAGTAATTCTGACTCTGAAGAGTCATAGCAAGCTAATATATTTATTTTTTAAAATTGTATTTGTATATATTCTGATAATTGTCACTGGCCAATGTCCAATACAGAAAATGATTCAGAGTATAGTTTTGAGGAGGATCTATAAGCACAAGTATTAAGCAAACCACATCCGAAACTCAAGTTTTGCATGGAACACCTCAATGATGATGAAGAAGCTAAAGTTCTTGCAGGAAAAAAGATGTTATCCAAAGGAGAATTGAAAGAGAGGTTGATGGAAACATTCTTGCAGACCATGCTTAAGAACCAAGGATCAATATCTGCTTCTACTAGTAAGAGTTTTATCTCTAAAGCTCTTTTTGCAGACACTTCTTTTGAAAATAATACTAAAAATTTCTAGAAGCATCATCAAAATGATAAACATAGGACTCTTACCCTGCTATAAATAAGCAAATAAATATAAAATTTGAAAAAATAAATAATAGAGCTCAAAGCCCAAGTCTCCAAGTTAGAAAAGGGAAAATTTCCTGAAAAAGAAAGCACACTCTCACAATCATAACTCTTTTCTAGAACGAATCCTAACATAGAAATATATGAGACCAGACTTGCAAATTATAAGGGCTTGAGTAATATGAAGATCATGGTAGTACAACATCAACAATTTCATGTCATGCTCCAAATTAAAATCCAGAATGAGATCTTTCATCTCAAAACTTTATTATATACTGGAGCAGACATCAATGTTTTGAATAAAAAACTTGTCCCTGATAAGTATTGGTCTAAAGCAGTACAAGAAGTTATTAGATTAGGGGCACAAGGGTATAATTTTCAGTATGAAGTTCATAAGGCCACAATATGTTTTGATACAAGTTGCAGAAACCTAAAATTTGCAGTAGGAAACATTCCTATTGACTGCATTTTGGGAACTCCATTTTTGGCAGCCGTAGAACCACATGGTTCTGCAAGACTTGAAGATGGTAGATCAAGATATTTTATTTTTGTACCAAACAATAATGGTTATCTGCATACCATCACACTCTCATTTGTCTCAACTCCTCGAATCTCCACTATGATTCAGACAATGCAGGAGTTACATAAATCACAAGAAAAACTAGTAGAATTAAAAGATTTAAAATCTTGCCTCCAAATTGAAGACTAGCTCAAAAAACCCAATGTGATGAAGAGAATTGAAAAAATAAGAAAAAATTTAGATGAAGAATGTTGCGTTGAAGAGCCTGATGATTTCTGGCATCGAAAGAAATACTTTGTTGATCTTCAATACAAACTAGAGTATATTGGTAAGCCATGTAAAAGTAGAGCAATCGCTATGAATGAAGCCTACCGACAACTCTGTCAAAAAGAGATTCAAAGCTTGTTAAAGAGAAAATTGATCCACGAATCTAGTACCCAATGGAACTGCTATGGATTCTATGTCAATAAACACTCTAAATAAATTAGAGGAATACCATGTGTGGTAATTAATTATAAACCCCTCAACAGTGTCCTAGCATATGACACCTACCCAATCCCACACAAAGGCAATTTGATAACCCGAATTGTAGGTGCCATGATATTCTCAAAATTTGATATGAAATGAAGATTTTGGCAGGTATCTATCAAAGAAGAGGATCAATTTAAAACTATTTTTAGTATACCATCAAGACACTGCGAATGGAATGTTATGCCTTTTGGCTTGAAACATGCTCCCTCAAAATTCCAAAAGGTGATGGACTAGGTTTTTAAGCCATATTTTGATTGGATTATTGTATATATAGATTACATATTGGTATTTTCTAAATCTACGGATGAACATTTTAAGCACTTGAATAGATTCAAACAAATTGTTAAAAATAGTGGATTGGTTATGAGTCAGAAGAAAATGGAAGTCCTCCAAACAAATATTAAGTTCTTGGGTCATATCATAGAAAATGGACAGATCAACCTGCAACAACATGTTTTTGCATTTGCTAATAAGTTTCAGGATTAAATAAAAGATAAAACTCAATTGCAGATATTTCAATGTTGAGATTCAACAAGATGATGATGCTAGTGAAAATTAAGCACCTACACTAGGATGAAGCCTCGGGCTATTTTTAGGTGAAAGTCTATTTTTATAATGGATGAGCAAATTCTATTTATAGATTATGTTCTATTTTTGGATGTATGTGTGAGTTCTATTTATAGATCGCATGTCTATTTATAGATACATGTCGCTTATTATTATCCCTTAATAATAGTTGGACAATAAATATTAATCTATTCTCATGGAGCACTTGAAATTAGTTAACTGAAGTGGAAAACCAGTTAGCTGAAGGAATTTTGAGTTCAAAGGTTGATTGGTGGGGCATGCAAGTGGAATTAGTTGCAAGTGAGTGATTCAAAGTTGTAACAGAGTTGGATGTGTAGTTATGTGAGTTGTAAAGTAGTTTAACTAAGTTAAGTGAGTTAAAATCAGTTGTGCTAGTTGTAATTGAACATACACTAGTGAGAGATCAGTGAATTAATTATTTAATTAATTCACAATTAGTGGTCTCACATGCAACTGAATATTTACTACTTTTAACTACATGCATGTCAGATCTAGTGGAGACCCAATTGAGACATAGGAGAAAGGGACAGTTTGACTATCAGTTGTGACATTAGTGAGTGCACTCATGCAACCACAAAAAAATTGGAGATGCCAATGAGAATTTCACAGTAAATGCAAGCAGGATTTCATTCATTCAGAGTTTGTGATTAGCAGGGATTGTGTAGTGGAGGCAGGCTGTCAGGAGGCAATAAATTGGCGCATGTATTTGCCAATTTTTGTATGACAGTGTGAGACAATTGTATATTGTACTAAGAGATCTTGGATTAGAGTTTTGTATGAGATTGTTTCATGATCCATGATATATACATAATATATGATAATGGGGTTTTTAGCTTTATTCTTTCCCAGTAAAAACATATGTGTTATGTGTGATTGATCTTTCTTCATGTGTTTGCAATTGGCGATTGTGTTTTAAATTTCTGCAAGAATTTTTGTAGAAGTGATTTGTATTTAACAGTGGCATATAATTGTTAGATCAGGAGAATCCAGAAAATATATAATTTTTATTAAAATTTCTACATGGTATCGGAGCATAGAAGATTGCAATTTTGAAGTAGGAACTGAGTTTGTTGGTGGAAAAAATTCGAATTTGTTGCAAGAATTCCTTGGTGCGACAGTTGAGTAAACATCCAAATGGCTTTCAATGGCTTGCGTCTAGAGTATGCAATCGAGGGAAGCTTAAACTACATTTCCTAGAAGTACAAGATGGAGGTGGTGTTGAAGATAATGGCTTGATGGAATTCATCGATAGTGATGTTCCTAAGCCCACTTCGATGGATGCTGCATTACTTGATGCATGGAAAAAGAAATTAGCGAAGACGAGAAGGATTATGTTGGAAGGTGTATGAGACCACATTGTCTCAAGCCTTCATGGGAAAGCCACTCCATATGCTATGTGGAAGGCTTTGAACGATCTTTTCCAAAGTAGCAGCGACTATAGGAAATTGGCGTTGAAGGATAAACTCAGAAAGATCAAGATGGAAAGGGGCGAAAATATTGCAAAGCATCTCACAAAGTTTGTCCAATGTCGAGATGAACTAGGGAGTGTGGGAATCACTATTGCTGATGATGATTTGGTGAGCTTGGCTCTCTTGGGACTTCCTAAGATTTGGCACCGTTATGAAGACTCTATCAACGGACAGGAAAAACTGTCGGATTGGGAATGACTGTGGTCGGATCTAGTGCAGGAGGAGTTCAGGCAGAACAACAGAGATGGCTCTTCATCAAAGCATGATGATGAAGAGGATTTTTCTTTGTCTTCCAAGGAAAGGAAAGGGAAGGAGAAGATATTCCATTCAAAATCTGAGTCTAAAGGCAAGACTTTGGATTTTTCCAAGGTGAAGTGTTTTCACTGTCACGAACATGGGCATCTTGCCACTAACTTCCCACAGAAGAAGAAGAACAAGAAGGTTGCTGGAGTTGAAGATAGTGAGGCCCTTGCCTCACAATTTTAACTTTATTTCTCTTTGATCACATGCATGGTGTCAAGTGCATTGGGATCAGTGTGGTATCTTGATAGTGGTGCTTCCTTCCACATGACGGGAGATAAGGAGATTTTCAGTGATCTGGAGGAGAAATATATCCAAATGCATATAGAGATGGGTGACGATGGACGATACAGTGCGACCGACATTGGTACCATTACTTTGAGAGGGATTCAGGTAAACCATTTCAATTGAAAGATGTTATGCATGTTCCAGGTCTGAAGAAAAACCTGGTCTCAGTTGGATGTTGGAGGACAGAGGCTATGATGTTGTTTTCAACGATGGAAAAGCTTTCCTGTGACATAAAAAAATGGGTCAAGCCAAGAGGATAGGGATTCGAGTTAAGAATCTCTAAAATCTGGAGGTACATGGTTGCGTTGCCATGATGGGCAAGAGAGAAAAAGTGGTGAGCCAAGATGAGGGAGAATTATGGCACAGGCGATTGGGCGATTGGGCCATCTTCATCATGGAGCCTTGAAAGTCATGCAGCAAATATATACTGGACTTCTAATGGGAACACGTGCTTAGTTAGATCAGTGCAAGGGTTTCACCATGGGGAAGTATGGTGTGTAAAGTCCACCTTTCATGAAAAGGAGAACCGTGCTTCAGTGATCCTGGAGAGAGTTCACATAGACGTGTGTGGACCATTCTTGGTTGCTTCAACAACAAAAAACAGGTATTATGTTACTTTTGTTGATGAATTTTCTCGTAAATGTTGGATCTTCTTCATGCAGAAGAAGGATCAAACATTCTCAAAGTTCTGTGAGTTTAAGGCATTGGTGGAGAAATAGTCAGGGAAGCAAGTGAAGGATTTGAGGAACGATTATGGTGGAGAATACATCTCTAATGAATTCAAAGACTTCTACAGTAAAGAAGGAATTCGAAGAGAACTCATAGCCCCTCATAACCCATAGCAAAATGGGGTCGCGGAGGGGAAGGATAGAACAATCATGGGTGCAACACAAGAAATGTTGCATGATTAGGGCCTACCAATGCATTTGTGGGAGGAAGCATACAACACTACGGTTTATATGCAAAACCATTGTCCTCATAGAGTACTTGGCATGAGTACACCTGAAGAAGCTTTCACTGGTAAGAAACTGGATGTTTCTCACTTTAAGATTTTTGGCTCATTTGTATATGTGAATGTGACCAAGAATGCCAAAAAGAAGCTGGAGCTGACTGCTAAAGTTGGGATATTTTTGGGGTACACAGAAACACCCCAAAACTATCGTGTGTATTTGACTAACATTAAGATGATTGTTAAGTGATGGGATATAAAATTCAATGAGGGGAAAGCCACGTGGTTGTCGCTTGAGAGGGAGATAGACTTTCATGCAGAGAAGGAACTGTTGGTTCCCAAAGATGAGTCTCTAGATGTGGATCAGCCATAGGATGAGGTTCATGGAGTGGAGGAGTCCACTCATGCAGAGCCAAACATCAAAATTGGTAGAAGGCATACCACAGAAGCTAATATGCTGAGACTTGATGTTGCACAGAATGTAGGAGCCCCTACTTCACAGCGCAAACAAAGATAGGCTCCTAACCGATTTACTGGATACATTGATCTCATGAGAAAATGTATTGTGACTGAGCCATCTTCCTTTCAGGAAGTAGTGTAGGAGCCCACATGGGTAGATGGAATGGTGGAGGAGTATGACTCCATTGTAAGAAACAGTGCTTGGGAAATTGTTCCAAGGCCAGTTGATAAATCAGTGGTAGGTTCAAGATGGTTCTACAAGGTAAATCAGTCTGTTGATGGGAGTTTTGAGAAATAAAAGGTCAGATTTTTGGCCTGAGGCCTCTCACAGATCGAGGGGATTGATTATGAAGAAACCTTTGCACATGTCGCACGGTATTCTTCCATAAGGAACATCCTTGCTCTCTTAGTGCAGATAGGTTGGCACATTCATCATATGGATGTGAAGAATGTGTTTATCAATGGGATCATTGAGGAAGAAGTGTACATTGAGGAGCCTGAAGGATTTGAGATCTTTAGCAGCGAGTCGCATATGTGCAGAATCAAAAGAGCGTTGTATGGGCTGAAGCAAGCACCCTGTGCTTGGTACACTCAGATAGATAGCTACTTCACTGGACTTGGCTTCACCAAGAGTGAGGCGGATGCAAACCTATACCAAATTGTGATGGAGGGAAAGATTTTAATAATTTTTATTTATGTTGATGAATTAATACTGACTGGTGATGAGCAGCTGATACACTCATGCAAGGAGGACCTTGCGAAGGAGTTTGATATGAAGGATATGTGCCTCCTTCATTATTTCCTTCGATTGGAAATATGGCAATGTGATGGTGAAATTTTTGTGTCTCAAGGCAAGTATGCAAGGGAGATACTAGGTAAGTTTCACATGGAGGGCTACAAACCCATGGATACTCCTCTTCCAGGAAACTGGAGGAAGTAAGATGCTACATCTGGAGAGGTAGTGGATGCTACTTTCTATCGACAGTTAATGGGTTCACTAATGTATTTAGTGAATACAAGACCAGATGTATGCTATGCAGTGAACCAGCTTAGTCAAGCGATGGTTAAGCCTACCAAGCTCTTTTGGAAGGCAGGCAAGCATGTCCTAAGATACCTGAGGGGCACATATGAGTATGGCTTGTGGTACAAATAGACGGATGAAGTGAATTTGCATGGCTTCATGGATGCACATTGGGCGGGCAGCCCAATAGACAGAAAGAGCACATCAGGGGGGATATTTAGTATCTAATATATAGTTTTTTCTTGGTACAATAGGAAACAAAGATTCGTGGCACTTAGTTCAACGGAAGCAGAATACATGGCAGCAATTCAAGCTGCATGTGAGGCTATCTGGATGAGAAATATCCTGGTTTGTTTGTTTGGTTCTCATTTAGATCCTACAGTGATTCATTGTGATAATCAGAGTTGCATTAAACTCTCGATTAATCCTGTGTTTCATGATAGATCTAAGCATATAGATATCTGGTATCGTCATATCAGAGATTGTGTGTAGCAGAAGATCATGTTGCTTCAATACATTCCTACGGAAGATCAAGATGCAAATATTCTGAAGAAGGTGCTCATTAGGAGCAAATTCAAATAACGTAGAGATAGGATCGGGGTGAAGGATACTCCCTTTCTTTTTGAGAGGGAGTGTTGAGATTCAACAAGATGATGATCCTAGGGAAAATTAAGCACCTACACTAGGATGGAGCCTCAGGCTATTTTTAGGTGGAAGTATATTTTTAGAATGGATGAGAAAATTCTATTTATAGATGATGTTTTATTTTTATATGTATGTGCGAGTTCTATTTATAGATCACATGTCTATTTATAGATGAATGTCGACTATTATTATCCCATAATAATAGTTGGACAGTAAATATTAATCTATTCTCATAGAGCACTTGAAATCAAATAACTGAAGTGGAAAACCAGTTAGTTGAAGGAATTTTGAGTTCAAAGGTTCGTTGGTGAGAAAACAAGTGGACTTAGTTGTAACTGAGTGATTCAAAGTTGTAACAAAGTTGGATGTGTAGTTATGTGAGTTATAAAGTAGTTTAACTTAGTTAAGTGAGTTAAACTCAGTTGTGCTAGTTGTAACTGAACATACACTAGTGAGAGATTGGTGAATTAATTATTTAATTAATTCACAATCGGTGGTCTCACATGCAACTGAATATTTACTACTGTTAACTACATGCCTGTCATCCAATGGAGACCCAGTTGAGAGATAGGTGAAAGGGACAATTTGACTATTAGTTGTGACATTAGTGGCTGCACTCATGCAACCACAAACACATTGGAGATGCCAGTGAGGATTGCGCAGTCAAGGCAAGCAGGATTTCATTAATTCAAGGATTGTGATCAACAGGGATTGCATAGTGGAGGCAGGCTGTCAGGAGGCAGTAAATTGGCGCATGTATTTGCCAATTTTTATATGACAGTGTGAGACGATTGTATATTGTACTAAGCGCTCTTGGATTAGATTTTTGCATTCGATTTTTTCATGATCCATGATATATACATAATATATGATAGTGGGGTTTTTAGCTTTATGCTTTCCCGGTAAAAACATTTGTGTTATGTGTGATTGATATTTCTTCATGTGTATATAATTAGCGATCGTGTTTTAAATTTCCGCAAGAATTTTTTTAGAAGAAATTATGTATTTAATAGTGGCATATAATTGTTATATCAGGAGAATCTAGGAAATACATAATTTGGATTAAAATTTCTACATTCTAGGCTGTATGAATTTCTACAAAAATTGCGCCCAAGATAGAAGAATCTTCAATCAGCGTTTGAAAAAGAATCCCAGTCCTTGGACGAATTATCATACAAATGCAATTAAGAAATAAAACAAAAGGTCCAAGTCCTACCCATTTTATGTGTATTTGCTGAAAATATGTTTAAATTTTTTGAATATGATGCTAGTGAACTCGGTTGGGGAGGAGTTCTTAAGAAAAATAAGGAAGGTGATGAGAAAATTATAAAATTTTCTTCGGGACTTTGGAATCCAGCCGAGAAAAAATATTTTACAACTGAGACATAGGTCCAAAGTCAAGCCAATGGATTCCTGACATGGTATACAACCATTCCAACAAATTAGCAGATGAAGCGAAAATGGCACTGAACTTTCACTTCAAATACTTAATCGATGTTTGGCAAGAAGAGAGCAATTGGTTCCATATTTATCACAAATATTTTGTGATAAATTGAGCAAGAGATCCATCTTTTAGTCTGAAAATGTTATGGCCACATCATGACCCTGCTCTATTCTTTCCTAGGACTGTCTACAATTTTTCTTGATATAAAAACTTATGGTGAAATCTTCTTTGCAGAAATAGACCAGGATGTACATACTATACACTATTGAAATTTCGGTCACTATTCCTCACTTAGATTCATCACAACCACAATGGTTAAATGAATGGTGGGGAACGTTTGGTCTCAATAACTCTGCCATGGACCCACTCTTTTTGTAATCTACTTGCCAGATGGAATGTGAGAAATGTGGTGTCTGCAAAAATACTGAATGCTTCCATTTACCTTATACAATTGTCTCGAATCTCAGTAAATACTCTCACAATGACATCCTTCTAGATTTTATGACTAAATATCACCAATGGGTTGTCATGACTAAAGTTAAACATCAAATTATTTTAGGAAAACCCATGATCATCCGTAGGATTTTCATAAAGGCCTAGGACACAAATATATATCCAAATATAAGATTCCATGACTCCACTCTATCGGAAGCTCCATAATTGTATTCATTTTCTATTCCTCGTGGACCTTGAACGATAAAGGTATCCACTGTGTAATGTAATGTCTAGTCACCAGACTATGAGTGTGATCGGTTCCGTGAGATTCCGATAATATCTTCATCGTGTAACTTTTCCATAGTATGACCAGTCCCATGAGATTTTGATAATATCTTCACTGTGTAACTTTTTCGTAAAATTTTGAGACTCGGAGCACTTCTTCGACTTCTGGTGTAATTTGATCCACATCTCAAAATTATGATGAATATTTAGACAAAAATGTATTGTCGACCATTCCTGTGGGAAAATATTCCCTCATGTATTATAAATAAGAGGATGAACTCTCATTTAGGCACCAGAGTTCTAGAGAGAATTAGAGTCTTTTGGTGGAGTCGAGAACTATCTTCCTACTCTGCATTTGTGAACATTGGTTTGACCTGCTTGCGTCATGAATAAAGTTCTTCCTAGGTGTTCATAAGTCTGAGAAGCCTGCGCACCAAGGCTAGAAACCTTGGTGAGAACCTAAAGTGGCCATAATTTTAGGGATTGAGTCTTTTTTTTTTTAGAAATTTCACAGGAAGAGTTTGTGAAAGGCCATAAAGCCTCTGATTTTGATCTTGTTTGAAGTTGATATACTCAGTAAGAGCCTCAGCAGTCAATCTCTGATATGAACTAGGTAGTTCTTCTCTGTAATCAATAGATCTATGTAAAATCTTCAAAAATATAAATAAAAGAAGTCTTTTATTGTGAGAATCCCCTTTCTGCATACTTGTTTTAATTCTAAGTAGAGAGAGGTTCATTTTCGGTTCACTGGACGTTCATTAGAGTCATGGGACACTGTTTTTTCATTAAGGCAAAAGGCCGTGAAAGTGAGTGTTTGGTGTCAAACTTGCCTGAAGGTTCGTGTACGAGTTTGTGTAAAAGTTCATGTATCTTTCCCATAATTTGTTGATCAGGAGAATTTTACAAGTACGTACTGATTGAATTTAAATTTCACTAAAATAATATCAGAGAGTGTAATAGACAAGATATGAGAACTGGAGGTGAGGAAACTAGCGGAAGATGCTCGATCACCTCGATGCCCTCCAGGTACTGAAATTTTTATGCATTTGAATGGTCGAATGGATTATCGACCCGGTAACATAACTATACTAAGATATTTAGGTATTAAAGATAGATATTTTGTGAGGGGGTTTTGTGAGGGGGATTTTACCTATAAGGAAAATGCATTTAAATTTAAAAAAACAATAATGTTGAAGTGTGCACAGATAATCAAAGATGAGAACTAGAAGCAAGGAAACTTGCAAAAGAGGCTTGGGATTCATGGCGCCCTCTAGGTACTGCACTAAATTTTTTATGTCTTTAAATTGTTGAAGGATTTCTCATCTAGGTTTTATTGCCATCTTTATATGTTAGAGAAAGGGATTTCGAGAGCAGAATTTTAAGAGTACGTACTGACTGCATTTAAATTTTATTGGAATAATATTACTGGAAATTAATCTCAATCATCACGTTAAATTTACTAACAAAAGTCATACTTCAAGTAAATGTTTTTCAGGTTTTGGATTGAGTTTGCAAGCAAGGACATGGGTTAAGGACATGGGTTAAATGAGGTTCTGAACAGGAGGAAAATTACCCATTCTGCAATAGATTAAATAATCAAATTCAAATGGAAATTTATGAATGGTTGGTAGAAACTCATGGGAAAACATTTACTCTGCATTATCTACTTTCCGCAAAGTTCAGAAAATCATGTTTTCCCATCTTGTATATTAAATTTTTGTCTTGTCATGTATTAATGTATTAGGAATGTATATTTTGAATTAACAATCATGTAGAAAAATTATACATAGTGGTAGATGTAATTCTATATTAATGTATTAGGAATTTATGCTTTGAATTATCAAGCATGTAGAAGTATTATACATTGTGGCTGATGTAAGTCTGTGAAGAAAAGAGGAGAAAATCGTGGAGACAATTTTGGTGGGTGTGTGAAAAAAAATCATTCTATTATATTTTCACTTTCATAGATTTTATACAAGAAAGACATGGGTCTACTTCCTAAAACAGAAAAGTGAAGTGTATTGATGCTTCCTCCAATAAAAATCTCTTGTTGAGAAGAAAAGTAGACACTACATAAAAGTGTTGAGGACTGAAAGAGGTGGCAATAAATCACAAATGACTTCCTACAATTTTGCAGGGAGCATGGAATTCATATGCAATTTACGACAAGGTATACACCTCAAAAAAATGGCGTCGTGGAAAGGAATAATAAGACCATTATAGAAATGCAAAGGAGTATGTTGAAGGCAAATAATTTTCCAAATGATTATTGGATTGAATTTGTCGCTTGTGAAACATATATCATTAATATGTGTCCAAGAAAGAGTGTTAAAAAAATATTTCTCGAAGAGGGACGGAGTGGAAGAAAGCATAATGTAACTCACATGAGAGTGTTTGGATGTGTGGCATATGTATATGTCCCGGATGATTTGACGAAGAAGATGGATAGTAAGGGGGAAAAATGTATATTTGCTGGATACAATGATGAATCCAAGGCATACAAGCTCTACAATCCATCAACCAATAAAGTGATAATCAACAGAGATGTAAAGTTCATAGAAGAGGAAGCATGGGATGGAAGTTTAGATAATATGTACAATCAATGTGAAAACATGTACACCACATCAAGACAAAGAGGAATTGACCACAACAAGTAATTCCTCAATGGTGACTCCCCCTACACCTACACAAGCTCAACAAAGTAGTCAACATGTGACATCGTCAACAAACATTAGGACAATGTCGTGCAGCCAAGAAAGTGTTTCTCCAAGCACACCACAAAGACCCGCAACTCCATCTACTTCAAGTGCAACACCAAGTGAAATTTCAAGCCCATATTCCGTAGGCATAAGAGGACAAAAATTCAGAAATTTAAGTGAAATGTATGAGAAAAATGAAGTTGATAGTAGCGCTGGTCTAAATTCCTTATTTGCATTATTTTGTCATGTAGATGACCTAATTCACTTTGAGGATGGAGTCAAAGAAGAAAAATGGGTTGCGTAAATGGATGAAGAAATAGGAGAAATAGAAAAGAATGACACATGGGAGTTAGTGAACCTTCCACAAGGAAAAGAAGTCATTGGAGTGAAGTGGTTGTATAAGACCAAGAGAAACATTGAAGGAAATATTGAAGGATAAATGCTTACTTGATGGACAATGGGTTCAACAAACGTGATGGGGAACCCACTCTCTACATCAAGGAGAGTGATGGTAAGCTTCTTCTTCTTCTTTGTATGTAGATTATTTAATTTTTAAAGGGAGTGATGATTTCCTCATCACTTATTTCAAAGAAATCATGAAAAGTGAGTTTGAAATGACTGACTTGGGGTTTTTAAGATATTTTTTGGGAATAGAAGTGAAGAAAAAAAAATGGTATTTTTATCTCTCAAGCAAAGTGGGCTACAGACATTTTAGAGAGGTTTAGTATGCAGAGCAACAAGCCAACACCAACTCCAACAGTCATGGGGTTGAAGTTGAGCAAAGAAGATTGCAGCAACAATGCCAATTCAACATTATACAAAAGTATGGTGGGCAGCCTAATGTATTTCACTGCAACTAGGCATGACATAATGTATGTAGTGATTTTGGTGTCAAGGTTCATGGAGACACCCAAAGAGACACATTGGAAAGCAGTGAAAAGGATTTTAAATTATGTCAATGGGAAAATGAAGTATGGTATTTTGTACACTGCAAAAAATGATTTTAGGTTGGTTGGTTACAATGACAATGACTGGGTAGGAAGTGTTGATGATAGAAAGAGCACTTCGGGATATGCTTTTCATTTAGGTTTGGGAGCCATTTCATGGGGCTCCAAGAAGCAAACGATAGTATCATTTTCAACAACATAAGTTGAATATGTTGCAGCAACAACAACAACGTGTCAAGCAGTTTGGATGAGAATAATTTTTGAGGGATTTATGCCATGAACAAGATGGAAAAAAATTATTTTCTACAACAACAGTTCTACAATTTCATTATCAAAGAATTATGTTTTTCACAAGAGGACAAAGAACATTGATGCTAAATATAATTTCATAAGAGAATTAGTTAAGTACAACGGTGAGATTGTGTTGCAGCACTGCAGGTTAGAGGAACAATTTGAAAACATATTCACAAAGCCATTGGAATGTGGATTTTTTTTTTTTTCTATCTCGGAGATTATTTGGGAATGGTCAATTGCGGCAGTTGTGATTAAGGGGGAGTGTTGTAAATTAATCTCATCCACCACTTTAAATTTACTGACAACAACCATACCTCAAGTAAATTTTTTGCAGGTTTGCAGGCAAGGACATGGGTTAAATGATGTTCTGAACAGGAGGAAAGTTACCCATTCCGCAACATATTAAATAATCAAAGTCAAATGTAAATTTATAAATGGTTGGTAGAAACACATGGGAAAACATTTACTCCACAACTATTATATAGTGTCCGCAAAGTTTAGAAAATCATGTTCACCCGTCATGTGTATTAAAATTTTGGCTTGTCGTGTATTAATGTATTAGGAATGTATGTTTTGAATTAACAAGCATGCAGAAGTATTATAGATAGTGGTGGATGTAAGTCTTTGAAGACAAGAGGAGAAAATCATGGAGAAAATTTTGGTGGGCGGATGAAAACAAATAGTTACAGGTTTTACAGTGAGTTATTCCGCAACTCCTAGTGAATGTAAATCTCAATAAAAGGTAGTAATTTACTTAGTGAAGGAGCCACAACCTCCATATGAATTTATTTCTTGTGTTTTGAAGTTATAATTATTATAGGTCAATTTGGGCACCATTGCCAATGACCTGGTTAACTGGACATCATCTCCAAGACCAATGAATAAGGGTCTATCATCCCCTATTATTTCAGTTGTTATATGCCCTAAGACAAAGAAAAAGACAAATCATCCATGAATTTCATCTGCAAAGGTTTCCAAGATTTTAAGTTTATAATATATCATATGAGAGCTCACCAATGTTGCCTCTAAAGGGACTAAGTGCGTTGCATATGCAAGTAACCCCATTCAAGGGTGCTCTACAAAGCACTTCCTGACATCTAAGGGTGCGTTGGTCACATTGGGAGCAAAATTATCATTGTTCCAGAATCTCCACTTGGCCAGTGCCTTTTAGAAGAGTTCACATGTGTCAAACTTCGAATCCATGTGTCCATTTGACATCTACAATATTGGGAACATGCCTTTCCTATTATTAGAAATTCATTGATTGTAAAACTACCTTCAGCTCCTCTATAAATTGAGCACAGATCTTAGTGTTTGATAAGGAAGAATTTGAGTAGATAAATGTTGGTGGAATTTCAATTGAGGAATTGATTTGAGTGACATGTTGCTGGAGAGATGTGCACTGTGATGAGGCTGGGATGCTGCTGGAGATGGTGACACTAAATCAATCACTGGGTTGTAAACTCCCCTTCTATACATTAATAAATATTGCTGCTTACTTTCCCACATATGTATCTGTATAAGCTCATGTATTTCATATTATGAATTCTTATTTGATGCATATGGTTCATGTTTTATTGATTTAACTGAATAACTTGAATAGACATCTGTATTATTACTATCTTTTGTCATTTAGTGTTCATCTTTTGCAGAGAATGTTTTGGCTACTTAGCTCGGATTTGAAGCTACAACAAGAGCAATAGAAGGAGAATAGGAAGTGCTTGGACTCCATGTAATTTCTTTGATCTGTTCTGTGTGTCTATTTACTGTTAGGAAAAGTAGTTGCAAAGTCTTTAACCTGTTGTTCTAGATGAGCACTACATCTAGGGAATATTTTTTTATCTGTAAGCCATAATTCCGCATAACAAATTGGTGACTCCACTGGGGAGTTTACCCTTCATCCTTAGTGTATTTGCCTCTAATTTTCTCTTTTTATTCACCCAGTAGCATTTAATCAAAAATATTAGGATTTTTGAAATCCAAATTTTCATTAGAAGTGTGTTAAACAGTTGTATTTTTCCTTATACACCGCGCCCAATGCATTGTTGGACAGGACATGGTGCTTTGCATAGCACTGTCTCCCTTTCAGACCTGCATTGCAACACACTGTCTCTCTTTAGAGACTGTGTTGCCTCCTAAAACCATCCAAATTCCATTGAATTTTTCATTGCAATTTTTTTTTGAGTTTTTTGTTTGTTGTGTTTTAAAGAACCTAATACCTCAGATTGACCAGTGACCTTACCTACCTCTTCCTCCTTTGAAAGAAAAGTTTGTTCAATGTTTATTTAAAGCTTTTTTCTTTATCATTGATGAATTAAGTTCAAAGTATTTTCATTGTTGCATTAGATCCATTTTCTTTTGAAAAGGAAATTGTCATAAATTCTTCGTTTCCTGATTGTAGAAATTGTTGTTTAATTCCTCATTTTTCCTTCAAAAGAGAAATTGTTGTTTAAATTCTTCATTTTTCAAAAGTAAAAGGCATTTGTTTTTTATTGATTTGATGCACTTGGTTTCCTTTCTGCATTCATAAAATTAAATGAAATGAAAATAAAAACCTGCATTTGCATGTAGTGGTTTGTGTGTTTTGAAAAAGGAACAATTAGGAAAGTTGCATTTAGTTTGTGCTCTTTGATTTGTTTGCTCTCAAATTGATTGTTATTTCCCTCTAGTAGCTAGGATTTTCATTGAAAAACTAAAAGTGAAAGATTTCTTATCATTTTAGTTTTCATTTTAGGAATATCCAATACATCATCGTGGTGAACCTTGAAAGGAAAATTGATAAAAAAGATCAACTTAAAATTTATCTCAATTTACCTAACAAAGCTTTGGAACCATAACGATAACATTTAGAAGGTCTAGGCTATAGACGTGTTCCGACGTCATAAAACATAGCAGCTGTCATTAACTTGTCTGCGATACATTCTGATTGTGATACCTCACTCCACATACGTAAGTATATCGTAACTCGTCCATGTACTTTCGGGTATATCGGGCAGTGTTACAATACGAAAAGTATAAAGGGGTGCTCTCACTGTGTGGTTTCACATCAAACAGAGCTAATACGGACTAGGGCCTCCATGTACCTTTAGGTATATTTGGGAGGACAACTTTAGGTACTATCCATCCATAGTGAACCGAGTCGGCCACCTTGATACACTGAACACAACATTCGGGGAGATTGCCTGCCCGTACTTCTTGGTTCGCCAGGAGGTATTCTGCAGTTCATAGTTTCTTGGTAAACCTTTTGCCTAACATTGCCCTTTTATTTTTTTTATTTGTTTTTGGTTAAAATAAAGCAATAATCGTGGAAGAAAAAAATCCTTTCCCCCGTCGTTCACGTAGATTAGCATTGAAACCACCTTTACCACTAGAAGTTACTCCTGGTCGGCGAAGGAAAGAACACTCTACCAAATCAAGTACTATTCGTACCTCTAGTGAAACATCATCTTCCCATATACCATAGTTAGATCAAGTTGTTTCTACATATCCTGGTTCATCTATTATTGTCGAAACGGAGTCCTCACAGCTACCCGTGGTCACGATCCATCCAATCAGTAGACCACACCTCCTAGACCCGACGTTGTTCAACCAGAAGTTGATCCAGATCCCGTCTCTTATTTGCCAGAACATCTGAATCCCTAAGTCGAACAACCGAAATTTTTTCCTACATTGTTCATCCCACAAATTTCTGTAGCCATTAAGTCTCCCATATCACACAGTCAACCACCTAAAATATACTTTGGGCCTGGCAATGAAACATTTCCACCTGGTTTAATTACGATTGAAGAAATCCCACAAGACGAGACACCTTTAACTCTAACCCATTTTGGGGAGGACCTTTACCTATACGAGTCTTTTCCTCAATCACCACCATCTGCTTTTGTTGATCCTGTTGCTATTCATATTCCTGTTGATTCAAAATGGTATACATTTGGTCAAGTAACCATGCATGAACCAACATCTTCGGTTGGGCCATCTGTTCCAATTATGCCAACACCTGCCCTCTCTACCCCGTCGATGTTTACAACTTCACCAAAGTCATATTTTCATGGTGGCCCTATGGTCCCATCAGGTTATAAATCTTTATCTGGAATCTTCTCTGATGTATCTTCAAACCCATTTACTTTACCAATTTCAACGTCTGGTATTATAACTGGTAAACATATAGTGAGTACTAAACGACTTGATCCTTTATACACATCATCAAGGCAATAACAAGTCGGTCCTTTTGGGTATTTCCATCAAGTACCATATCAACCATTTGCTCCATTGAGCTCTACTTTCTGCATTGGGTTTTCTACATCTACAAGAGAGAGAAAGCTTAGATCTGAAGTGCTGAGGACTACAAAGAACCCATCCCATTGAGGAGATCTGGATACACCTTCTTGTTTCCTCCCGGGTGCCCTGTAATATAAAAATTCATTCAAAAATCGTGTTCTTGTCTTGTCTGTTGGATGCATGGAGCAAACTCTTTACTTTACTGCTTAATGTCTTTCCATTTATAGATCTGTTTGTTGCAGCATTTTAACTACTAATCGCGGATCTGAAGATGTTTGGCAGCCTCTATTGTTGTTAGGGCTATTAGTTATGCGTAGCTAAAGTGGTTCTTTTTCGTACACTTCGACGAAGAATTCATACTAACAAATGGCGACTCCACACGGGTTTTAAATTACGACCGCTGTCGTTTTTCATATTCCTGCATATCCAGCTACTTCGGGCCCTAGGGCTTCTTTTTTAGCTGCTTAGTTTTTCTCTTTTCATGTCATTTTTCTCACATAAAACCCTAAAAACCTAAAATTTCTAACTTCCGTGTGTTTCTGGCCCTATTGCGCAGGTAAGCGACACACGACCCTGTTGCGAGCCCAGCAACTTTTCTGAAAATGCAGCGGGGACAGCCCCAAGACAGAGGAGTGCCTTTGGCCCTAAACACCAAACTGGACCTCGGGTCGCGAGTTTCAGCCTGTTTTCTGCGACCTGAACTCAAATCAGGTCAGAAACTGCGACCTGCCTTTTTTCCAGCATTTTTTCTGCAATTTTTCTGGGTTCTGCTGCAGCTTCTGCCAGGGTTTTCCAGCCTCTGTCTCAGCCCGCCTTGACCAAGATCTGATCTGTTTTTACTCATCTAAGTGGGAACCCAGCCCCTTAGGGCTTTAGTACCCTCCACTTTTTGTGGACGAGTTTTAGTTGTTTCAGCCGTCGGTTTCAGAGCTTCAGCCCCCTCTTTTCCAGATCTGTTACCTCCCTTTCAGATCCATTGAAATCAGCCCTTTTTCCTTTCAAATCACCTCTTGTCGTTTTTTTTGGACCTCCTTTGAAGGCCTCCGCCTCCCCCCTCCGGTTATTTGCTGATTTCCCTCCTTTTTCCAGCCACCTTGCCTCTGTCTCTTGGCTGTGATCTGCACCTCTTGCCTGCAGCTTTATCCTCCAGATCTCTGTCCCTTTTGACCCTAGATCTGTTGAGCTCCCTTTATGTGTGTTTTACATAATTTTTCCCTTTCTTTTCAGCATAGTTGTGAGAGACCCACCTTCTTGGGTTAAATAGATGCATACGTAGCTGTTATTTTTCTGTTATTTCAGCATTATACTCTGTTCTCTGTAGGTTTATTTTCAGCTACGCAGCACACTTTTTCTTGCTCTCAGCAACGGAAAGGGTTTAAAAATTAAAATTAACGCACACCACACACTGACCCTAAGTGAAGAAGCGCCTGGTTAACACCGCCTGGCAAAGACTCTAAAATCAATTGTCACTGCACCTTATCTGCCCTTGACCTTCCTTGATTCTGTCCCCTTCTGCCCTTGTCGGTTTCCTTCTTCCTGTCATCATTGCGCCCCCAAGGCGCCTTTCTCGAAGACTTCTTGGCTTTCACCCTCAGTTTCCGGTTGATCGACCTGCTCCGCACCGCCATCGTCGAGCCAGTCCACCTTCGAGTCCGCACTCCGACTCCTCTCCTGATTCATCGGGTCCTCCTTCTCCTTCTGGTTCTCCCCCTGTTACCTTCACTATGTCAGGTCCAGGGCCTAACGCTAGCGGTTCTCCCGGCCCCAATGTCGGCCCCACTTCTAGCGGAACCGCCACAACCACTACCCCGGCCACCCCTGTGCTGCCGTACATTGCAGGCCTCAGCCTCCCCGATTTCCATCAGTTGATTAATGACCCTATTCACCACAATGCTACCTGGCCCGCTATGCCCACCAAGCTGCCCTCTGATATCCCTAAGTTCGGGGGCCTTAATGGCGAAGACCCAACCAATCACGTCCGGTCTTTCCACATGTGGTGTTCCTCCAACTCCATTACCGATGACTCCATCCGTCTTCGTTTGTTCCCACGCACGCTTACCGGCGAAGCTTCTAAATGGTATGTCGAACAGGCCACTTCCTCCCATACCACATTCGAGACTCTTGCCCAAGCCTTCTTGTCGTACTTCCATCTCCCTCTCCGATACGACACTGGTACGGAGCTCTTGACTTCATTTAAGCAATCCTCTTCCACACGCCTTTCTGCCCATGTTCAAGAATGGCGACGAAGACGGAGCTTATGTCGAGCCCCTCCCTTTGAAGATCGGGTTTACATGGACTGGTTCCTTCGCACCCTCCCGTCTCCCATCGACAAAGATGTCGCCTCTCACTTTCCTCAATCTGAAGAAGCCGCCCTCCAAATAGCTTTAAAATATGACCTGATCTACGCTCAATCTGGTTATGTTTATACCGTTCTCCCTGACATCCCCAGGCCCGGTGGCGCTAACGCCCGGGGGGCATCTCATTCCGCCGACGGTATTGTTGGATCTCTTTCCCACCCATATGCTCACCCTCCTACGAGCCATGGCCTCCCTCAGGGAGGGGCCAGCACCTCTAGCACTCTTCCCCCTCCCGGCCACATGTATCCAGGATACGGCATGCCTCCTCCTTTTGCCCAACCTCCTGCTTACCTCAATGTCACCCAACCCAACCCTTACTTTTATCCACAGCCTGGTGCGCCAGCTCCTCCAGCATATGCGCTTCCGCCTCCCTTGCCTCCTCACAACCCGCAACAGCACTTACAACCCCCTCCAGGGCAAGTATTTTCACAGCAGGGTGCGATTAATCCCCCTTCTTCTCAAAGAAGGCGGCGAGGCAACCAGAACCCATCTGCCCCCGGTAACCGAGGACCCAATTCTGGTATGGACCCTAACACTAGCAACCAGCCTCAGGGAATTCCGCCCAGGCCGGACAGGCCGCTTCGCACAAACAAGCCCTGTTCGTGTTGCGGTGTCTACGGCCACTACACTCACGATTGTCCTCTCTTACCCCAGATGCGACAGATGTGGGAGTCTCAAGCCACATTGCACGGACAACACGCCTCCCCTCATGCTCCTCCTAATGTGGCCACTACCCAGCCAGCTGTGTTCACTGATCCTTTCCCTCAACAGGGATTCGTGGCTACCCAACCCCCCGACAGCCATGTAGCCACCCCCTCGTCCATTTCTGGTTACTCTGATTACCAGATCCTTATGATGCGCTCCGATCCTTCCCCTTCCGTCGACCTTCACCTTCAAACTCGGTCTCGCCAGTACCCCAAGCCTCCTGCTCAGTCTGCTCCCGAGCCTCCATCTTCAGGTTCTACAGAGCCTCTTTCGACACCCAGTGGCCCCTTACACATCCCTCGACCCAAAGTTGAGGTTCACCCAAAGATTCCAAAGGGTCCATTACGCCGAAATGCTGCTTCTGGTCGAGCCGCCCAATCGTACAGTATAGTAGATGATTTGGCACAATCCCCTGCCGCCATTTCCACCCTGGAACTCCTCCAGTCGTGCCCTTCCCAAAGGAAGGCTCTACTATCTGCCGTGGGCGCTGTTGATCCTGCTGATGACCAAATGATTGTTTTTGACGCCACTCAATCGGACCATCCTCCTCTTCCTCCTTCCGTTGCTTTCCAAATCCCAGTCAAAATCCGGAACGCCACTGTATCCCGGTGTATAATTGATGAGGGGGCATCCACCTGTGTGATATCCGCTTCGGTTTGGAAGCAACTCGGATCCCCTGAGCTGGCCCCTTCCACGATCACCCTTCGAGCGTGGGACGGACATGCCTCCCAGCCTATTGGCCTGTTTCGTAACTATCCCATCACCCTCACCGGTAAGACTGTTTGCGTTGACGTCAAAGTCATTGACGCCCCTCTAGACTACAACATTCTATTGGGGCGAAGCTACACCTATGCCATGTCTGTTGTCCCATCCGCGGTTTTCCGCAAGATGTCTTTTCCACATAATGGGAAGATAGTCACCATTGACCAGTTGACATATCATGAGCCTCCCTCTCAGACCTCCTCTGAGACCACCATCTCTTCTGTAGCCAACAAGCAAACCGTCGATTCCCTGACCAGTGTCTCCCCCGGCGTTTACAAGGACTCCTCCCTACTTGGAACTTTTCCTTTTCTTCCCCCTCCTCCTATCCCTGATCCCAGCTTGTCAAATGTTTGCATGATGCAATCGTCTCAGGCCGCCCTCAAAAGGCCTGCTTCGGCTAGTCCGCAACCACCCCTTCGCCCTCCGCAACCTGCTCCTAGCCATACTTCTCTGCCAACCGGACCTCCTCCTTCTGGCCTTCCTCCTACAGCTGGTATCCCTGAACCCCTTTACCCCCCTGGCTCGGTTCCCCCTGGCCTTAACCATCTCGGAGCCGTCCCTCCCGGCCCTTACCCTGCTGGACAGATCCCCTTCCTGGCTCCCCCTCCCGGAGTATATTCTGTCCCCGTCATGGCCACCCTCTCCCTTCCTAACCTGACCTTGGGCATTCCGGTCTGGTACCTTGATCCCCCAGCCGCCACCCCTCCTGGTCACCCCAAACCCTACATGGCTTTGACACGGGTCCAACCGGTCCCCCTCGCTTCTTCCGTTGCTACTGTGCCTCCAGCACCTCCGCAGGATCCCTCTCCTGTCGTGACAGCTCCTGAGAAGAAACGCAAAGCCCGTAAGGGGGCACCAAAAGATAAGACCACCACGACTGACCCGACCCCTCCCCAACCTGCCAAGCCCTGTGCCTTGTGCGATGTCGCCGGTCATGCCACCCATGCTTGTCCCAAGTTGCCCCGTATCCAACCCATGGTTAAAGTCGCATTCCCCGAGTCTACGGCCCCTGAAGCCTCCTCTTCGTCCGTAACCAAGAACCCCAAGACTCTCCGCACCAACAAACCGTGCGCATTGTGCGGTGTCCATGGCCACTACTCCCACCGTTGTCCTCACCTGACGCATTATCGCGCATCTTTAGAGGTCATTCGAGAGTATGAGGTTGAACAGAATCAATCTACCTCTCCCATCCTCGCGCAGTATGCTTCAGGCCAACCCGAGGATCCTCTCGCTTCCATTGTCATCCCTCCCCCCGATGTTCAGATGACGGAGTCCACGGTAACCATCCTTTACCTATCCTCCTCTGCACGACACTCGGAGCCTAGCCCGTCCGCAGCCTCCCCCGTTGTGTCCCTTGATACTCGAGATCACTCCACCTGTGTCTCTGTTGACCTCCGCAGCCCAAGTCCTCGCCATGTTTCCGATAGCTCTCATACACCACCTTGTCTGAGTCTTGATCATCCTGCCCCTTCCTCCTGCCATTCCCGCTCGATGACTTCTGTGTTCTCACGCTGCCGTCATTTCCTTTCATCCCCTCATTTATTGTCTTGTCACACCATTTTGCAGGACCCCCCGTCCACACCCTTTATCGGTTACGCCGATGGTGCAAGTCGCTACTCCAGGAATCTTGCCTCGGCAGGGTGGGCCATCTTCACCCCCTTGCATCACCTCGTTCTGTCTAACGGGGTATGCATTAGTTCTGCCACCAACAATCAGGCCGAATATGATGCAGTGCGTGGCCTATTAGCTGATGCCCTCTTGCATCGCATCCGCCATCTGCACGTTCGTTTGGATTCCCTGCTTCTTGTAATGCAACTCAATGGTGTTTATCGTGTGTATAACCCTGTGCTGTTTAGACGCTATTTACGAGTGAAAGTCTTAATACGTGCGTTTGAAACCATAACTTTCAACCATGTACCCAGAGACCGGAATCACTACGTGGATAGTATTGCAAACCATGTTCTAGATTGGCATTTATCACACACAATTCATACAAGACAATAACATTAAATCAACCATCAAAAGACGATACATATCCATAATATGTGTCGCAAACCATATATTGATGAGTCCATCTACTCTGATACATACGACATGCCCATAGCATGTTACAAACAAAATCCAAAAACTGGGGGCACCATATGCCCCTCCATACACTATAGGGGGCACCACCTGCCCCTACATACATCAGAGGGGGCACCATATGCCCCTAATCACTATCTGGAGGCTCCCGGGCCAATGGCTCTGCCCCTGCAGCATGTAGATCACGCATAGCTTGGCCGACCATCGCCATGCGCCGCATGATACCTCGCCACTCCGAGGGGAGACCAACACATGGCTCTATGTACTGGTCGTCTAAATCCTGCCACCCGCGCTCCGATACTCCGGTCAACAGCTGCTCACATCTACGACGGATGTCCTCCAGTAGGGCGGCTGCACCATCATTTTGCGCTGCTCTCGATCCACTCGGACCCGTAGCTCCAGACGCTGCCGGTCGTCCCATATATCCGGCCGGTTTTACCGGTGCTATATCTGCATACCAAAAGTCCCTGAATCAGCATCATCATTTACTATTCAAAAACTTTAACATGCCCATATAAGAATAGCAATTTGTCACTTACCATCAGGCCCCCAGACTCGACCAGACGGAAGTGGCAGATCCGGATCCCCACGGTAGCTCATCCCACTATACGGGTAGTCGTCTATGTACAACGGCATCTGATCCCAATGGGCAAAGAACTCCGGTCGAAACACTTGCCCGACCGCCCCTCCTCCTCCTCTGCAGAGTAGTCGTCCCCAACGACGCATCATGGGCTCTCTCGGGCCCCCATGCGGGTGCACACGAGGCCTCGAGGTCGGGATCTTCTCAAAGAAGAAAGCGCACAATAAAGTCCCATATGAGCAATCATGATTCACCTGCCGCCTGCATAGCGACAACTGTCGCTTTAGCGCTACCAGCATCATTTGGGCCCACCCAAAGTAGGTCCCACCCAACACACTCTCCACTATCATCATCTGCCCACCGGTGATGTGATGGAACGCATGGCTGCCCAGGATTCGCAGCACAGCTGCGGCCACTGCACGGGTTTCTAGCCTCTCTAGATCCCCGACCGATATTCGAGTCCCCTTGACTTGAAGACCCGGTCGACAATGGCGTTCCACGAACTCCATGATATGCCGCCCCCGCGGCAGCACTGGCTGGGTGTCTCCCACGATCCCCAGTGGTGGGAGGCCGGTCAGGAAGTACACATCCTGGACCGTCAGTTCGATCCTGTGCCCTTGCACTACAAAGATCTCCTGATCTGGATCCCAATAACTGATAATCCGGGCCAGTAATGGCTCCCCTGCTCTCATCAACGGGTTCTCCACAAACTTGAGAACCCCAAATCTGGCCAATACACGACGAACGCCCTGATCCGCCTGGATCTCTGTCCGAAGTGTTCCCAGATCCCTCTCTCTCCAGTTGACCCGCAACTCTGCCATACCTGCACCAACACATTATTTTTGTCAGGGTACAGATCGGAAAAACCATAACCACACACCAAAACCCAACTCCCAGCCATAAAACAGCACCAAACCCCCCTCATCTCCCAGGTCGCAGTTTTCTGCCATTTTCTGGACCAGGTCGCACTTTTTGCCCTAGAACCTGCGTCCTGGGTCGCACTTTTTGCCCCAAAAAGTGCGACCCAGCCGTAGAAATGAGGGAGGGGCTGTTTCTGGGGTGTTGGGCCCTAAACTGCAAATCTAATCCACCAAAATGCAAGAGCAAGGTTAGGCCTCTTACCTCCAACTGACAGATCTCAAATCCAACGGTCGGTTTGTCCGCTACGTTCGCCGCAAGATTTAGGGCCTTCTCTCCTCTCCACATTCACCACAGCAACACTAGCAAATGAATGATTTTGGAGGGAAAACTGCCTCATTAAAAGAGAACCCCTGTTTCTTCTTTCGACTGTTGCGACCACACCGTAGCCCTGTTCGACGAACCGTCAGCACCGCTGGTTAGATCTCACCAAGCTCTCAAATGGGTTTTCATTAGTTTTTGGTGATTTGACACTTCACCCGGACACATTTTTTCCACGAAAGTTCACTTCACCGCTCCTTAAAATCGAATTTCCTCACTTACGACACTTGTACTTGGGGCACCATATCGCTCCCTTACTTGTCCATGTTCGTGTCGATTTTCGTCATGAGTGCCCACCTTGTACTCATGCTTCCATGGCCCCCCATTGGGGCCTTCACTGTGTGGCAGCACTATCAAGTCGCCCTTGTTTAGAGCATTCAAGTTGAGTCATCATTGCATTCATGGAGTCTATCCTGCATCCTTTTACACCCCACTATAGCCCTCCATTCTTCTTTGCTTGATTCCTCTCTTGTGTCGCATATCATGACCTTCAGCCCCACTGTCCCCTGTCCCTGTCGATATTGTGTCAGTCGCTGCCATGTCATTTATGCCCTTTATGCTCTAACAAGGGAAGTCGTCCATTCGCCACTCCATCCTTCCCATTTCCACCATCATCATTAGTGTCAGTCTGTCCGTCGCCCTATTGTTCTTCTCTCGTGCCTTAGTTGAGGATCTCTCATTGCCTCACCTACGGCGGACCTCCTTCTGTCGACATCAGCACATTTATTCGAGAAGCAAGGTCTAGAGGGCGGTGTACCTTGGTTCCAGCTTCCACTCTTGTTCGGTGCCTTGAATCAGGCAGGGGGATCTCTCACTTCCCTTTGACTTGATTGCTTCTCCAGCTCCTTTCAGCATGATCGAGATTCGTATACTGGACAGTCCAGTGACCCAGCAGTAGCTCTTGATGATTCCCGGGCGTGTGTGAGATGTCTCAACCCTCATGAGGGGGTGGCCCTGCAGGTAGCCCCCCACATGCCCGGATGACCTCTTCATTGCAGCCTTTGATGGTATCAGTCAGATTTTGTGAGCCCTTCCCCAGTTACAGGGGGCATTTGGGTTGTATTTATCTCATGTACTCAGATATTATTGTACTAGTCCTGGCTGTTATCCCAGGCACAGCATGTATGTGAGACTCTTCATTGTATTTTTATTTGGCCCTTGATTATGCCAGCTGTACTCTATGGTTCGGTCCCTTGTTTACTGGACACACTATTCTTTTGTACTTTGTCACGGCGGGCATAGGTATGCCTCCCCCGCCGCCTTCAGCACAGGTACCCTCTCATAAAAGAGACTTGTTGCACCTGCGAGTCTCGTCTCCTCAGGGTCTAGTCCTTCAGCACACCATCTACCTCACATTTCTCTCTCTGACATCCCTTTTTGCTGTCTAGTGATTGTGTTCTTACAACGTACTTCGGTCATACGATTTTCTCCTGACACTCGCACGCTGGGGGGCAATCTGTTACACCATTTTTTGGTCATCTAACTTATTATCATTAGATGGACCCAAATACACCATGTAAGACCAGTTTTACCCTAAGTAAAACCGCTTTCACTATGTTAAAACAGGAAACCCCAAAAGGAAATATTAAACAAACCCATATTTGTTTGATTTTCCTCATGGAATAATTAATTAAACCATAATTTAATTATTATTCCCAGTCATGTTTAACCCAGAAACAAAGAAATTAATGAGATAAACCCTTAGTTATCTTGTTATTTTCTAGGAATAATTATTTAAATCTTATTTAGATAATATTCCGTGTTAAATATGACCAAATCACCCACCATTAATCAAATAAATCATTATTTATTTGATTATCTCCCAACCACTTCCTTAAAAAGATAAATAAATCATTTATTTATTTATTTTTCACTAATCAAGGGATTTGACCCAAAGTCAAACACCCTTTCCCTCCAACAAATAATAATAAAATATTCCATAAAGGTGGATCTAGATTTGGTTAACATTATTTTAATCATGCACCAAGATCTAGAATGACCCAATATTTTGTTATAAATAGGAGGGTTCTTCCCCATCATTCCTCACCTTTTGTTGCCTATTAGATCACTCTGGATCTATACACTTGGTCTCATTTCTACCATTTGCTCCCATTGAGCTCTATTTTCTGCATTGGGTTTTCTACACCTACAAGAGAGAGAAAGCTTAGATCTGAAGTGTTGAGGACTACAAAGAACCCATCCCATTGAGGAGAGCTGGATACACCTTCTTGTTTTCCTCCCAGGTGCCCTGTAATATAAAAATTCATTCAAAAATCGTGTTCTTGTCTTGTATGTTGGATGCATGGAGCAAACTCTTTACTTTACTGCTTAATGTCTTTCCATTTATAGATCTGTTTGTTGCAGCACTTTAACTACTAATTGCAGATCTGAAGATGTTTTGCAGCCATTATTGTTGTTAGGGCTATTAGTTATGCGTAGCTAAAGTGGTTCTTTTTCGTACACTTCGACGAAGAATTCATACTAACACCTGCCTTGGTCATCCCACAAAATTATGTAGCCATTGAGTCTCCCATATCACACAGTCAACCTCCTGAAATATACTTTGGGCCTGACAGTGAAATACTTCCTGTTGAGCTCCAAAAATGTTCTTTCTTCCACCACATTCCACTCCATTTCCTTTGTCCATTATTAATCACAGGCTCAAATGATCAGTAGAATTAGTTAAAATTGCTTTAAGAATTAATATCATGACTAAATTGCTATGTTTTATGATTTTGTCATTGTAGTACTTTTTGAACTAGATCTAGCTACAGAATGCAGACATTCTGTAGCTAGTTGTCGATTCTGCAGCTGTCTTCATGTCTACGCAGGTTCCAGGTGTCATCTCAGAGGAAACCACATATGGTCGTATTCCACATCATTCCCTCATTCTTTTTGCCTCTCACGAAGCCAGGCAGAATTGTGGCGGTTATGCACGTGGGAACTCAGGCTTAGGAGAGAGACTCCTAATAGGACAAGGACAGTCCAGATGTCCTTAATTATATTACGTGACCACCATCAGGGTCCTAGTTTTTTTTTTATTTGGAAAGACAATTATCCCTAGGTTATCTCAAGACAGTTATGTAAATTTGTTATAAATATGGCTCGGGAAACTGAGGAAGAGTTGAATTTTGTATTTGTTGATGATTTGATGCAACATATTTTGAAGTAATTTCTCTCTAATACAACGACAAGAAGGTATCACTTTATACAGAAAACATGACTCAATCTTGAAGTAGATTTTGCGTGCTACTCCGGTGGTAGGAAAATTTGTATACGACGTGCTGTTTACTCTGGTTGAATAAGTATTTTAGTCTCGTTTTTCATTTCTAGCTTAAGCACGTTTCTGAAGTTTATGTTTCATGCTTGTTTACATTGATCATCACAGCTAGACTTACTCTTATAAACTCTTCCAAAATATCATCACAATGAATAAGGCATAGTTGTGGTGTTGTAGGTTTTAGTTGCATTTTCTTTCGAATTTTCTGATTTATGCTTGTTTACACTAAGTGTCACACCCGGTTTTACTCCTACAAACTCTTCCAAAATATCATTAACAATGAATAAGAAAAAGTTGTGGTATCTTAGATTTTAATTGTATTTTCTTTCAAATCTTATGTTTATGTTCAATTGCATTGAATAATACAGCCAAAATTGTTTTTACAAACTCTTCCAAAATATCATTCACATTGAACAAGATGGGTTGTAGAATTCCAATAGACTAGCTGCATGTTAGTTTAGTCATAACACTCCGGAGGATGATTTCATTTAGTTCAGCTCTGTCACTACATTTCAATTTTGATAATGGCAATTTAATTTAACTCTGTTCACTGTGCTTCAAGTAGATTAGTAGCATTCTAGTTTAGTCTTAGCTCATTGTATTAGCATTCCAGTTTAGTTGTTATCCATTGCATTTTAAATTGTATTAGTTGTTAAATTTAGATACCACGGTCTTCATTATTTACAAAAACTTCTTTTGTTCCAACCTCATATTAATACATAATCATCTGGATAGAAGCTAGTATCAATCTAAGGCCTGGAGTATTTTGCAACCTTTTTACCATTTCACAAATAAGCCTTTTCTCAAGGACTATTCTAAAAAGAAACCTATAACTTTTGAGTAAGGCCTAATGGTGCTAAATTGAGTTGCAGAACAGAATTAGAAGTTAGTTTAGAGTAAAAATCTTATTGTGCTACAAATGTTCTTTTCCAAATATGTTCCAATAAACCTTTAATCATGGATGAGATGTTGTAACATTGTAAGTTGATTGTTTATTTAGGATAACTTCATTCACACTTAACTTGTCCATTTCTCAAGCTCTTCCAACACATCTTTAATGAATGAATTGGATAAGTTCAAGCTCATGTTGTGATTTATTTCCTTGTAATGAAGTCATTATCAAGCTTTGCATTTGTTGTTTTCCATCCATAGTTTAGGCTTTGTTCTGTTTTAATATTTGCATTTGTTGTTTGCCATCCATAGTTTAGGCCTTCTTTTCACCAGCATTTAGTTCTTTCCCTTTTCAAACATAAAACCATAAAACCAAAAACATTAGAAAACACTAAACACAACGTAGTGAGAAACAAATACCTAGGCACATATAGTGCACCACACTTCAGCAGTTTACCAACCCTGGTTGACAATTAATGAACTCAATTTAGGAACACTAGGTTGAGCACAAACATTTTAGCGCCGTTGCCGAGGAAGTGTAACTAGGTAGCCTTGTTTCTTAACTCCCAAAAACAATGATATGCGTAGAGAGAGAGACTCAAGGGGTAGATTCATAAGAAGTAGAAGCAGAAGTTTGATTCCTAGAACACCACTTGTTTCATCAAGATCTAGAGCCAGCACACCTCCAACTCAGACCCACATTCCATCCTTTACTGATCCTAGACTTCTAGAAGACTTAAGATCAAATATTCCATTAAAAATACCTTCCACTTCATCTACTAAACTTGTCTTAGAAGAAGATTCAAGGACTCCTGCCGGAGACACAAACTTTTCCACTTCCACAGAAGAATCAACTATGGCAGAAGAAGGGGGAGGAGGAGTCTTTAATGGAGAACACACATTATTTGGAGGGGGTAGAGGTAGAGGTAGAGGAGAAGGAGGTATAGGAAGAGGTAGAAGAGAAATGGGAAGCTCTTTTGGGTTTCCTATAGTAGATGAAGAAACCAATACAGCTATGAAAAACATTTCACCCTTTGTCCTTCCAAACTTCTATGGACTTAAAACTAAAGATCCTGAAACCTTCCTATTTGAATTTGAAGTCCTATCTAGAAATTATGACTACTTACAAGATGCTCAAAAACTTAAACTATTTCCTTCAACATTGAAAGGAGCAGCATTGAAGTGGTTTATTAGGTTGATCAACAATTCTATTAGGACATGGGAAGACATGAAACAAGCATTTATAGAAAGGTATTTGGATTATTGTATGCCAGTCAATCATAAGGAGGAAGTGTTCAAGATGATACAAAAAGAGGATGAAAACCTGGAAGATTTGTTGGAGAGATTTCATTATAACATCAAAAGAGAAAAAATGGAAAACTTAGACCAAGACACCTTAAAAGCTCTCTTGTTGAAGACAATTAGGGATGAATGGTTGGATATCCTTAACATGATGGGAAAAGGGGATATATCTCAGCTCACATTACCTGAAATATTTGAGTTATGTATCAACCTTTCAAGAGGGAAATCTAAAACTGTAAAAGGTCCAAGAGACCCTGCTCTTGCAAGGGTAAGTAAGTCTGCTTCTGGGACAGTAAGTAGGGCAGAGATAGGGCATATGCTTGATGAATTAAAATCTGATATCTTAGGGAGTCTTAGTGAACAAATAGACACCCTTAAGTTACAAAACAAGCAAAAAGTTGAATCTGATGCTTTAGCAATCTTTTGTCCCAGATGTAGAAAGAAGCATGCCCTGAGAGAATGTCCTTTGGATGCAAAAGTTGTAGAGACCTGTGTCATTTGTTCAGAAAAACATGAGACCAAGATTTTTCCTTCACTTCCTGGTCTTAAAGCTGTCTTTCAAGAAGATACTCCTACAAGTTCCACAGAATCTCTCAATTTTGTCTCTAGAAGGCCTTGGCAAGGACCTCAAACACAAGGATTTCATGATCAAATGTATAATCAACCCCCACCAAAATGGAATTCTTGGCAGCAACCTTGGCCCCAATTTCAAAATCAATCTCAAGCTTGGGCACAAGGAGCACAAAATCCCTATGGAAGATACTCCCAGTACTATCAATATCCACCATCCTATCCACCATACCCACATTTTTCTCCTCAAAATCCTCAACAAAATCCTCAACAGAATCCTCAAAATCCACAACATCAAATCAACCACTCCCCTTACCATTTCCTCAGAAATCAAATCAGTTTCCTGCTCAACCCATACCAAACCCCAATAATAAAAATCCTCAGAACACATACATGATAGAAGGCCAACAGTTTCCAACTTATTTAATTACTCCTCTAGACCTTAGTGATGTTCAACTTAGGTCTAGAAGAATACTTGAAAAGAGGAAACCTTCTGTGATCATACAAGAACAAGATAACTCTGAGGAAGATTCTCTACGGGTGAATAAAAGTCTTGAGGAAGACACATCTTTTCAAGACCCAAACACTGAAAAATTAAAGCAAAAAGAACCAATAATTTTGACTCCTGTATTAGAGCAGCCATCAACATCTACTTCTATACCTCCCTTTCCAGAAAGATTACAAATTGATAGAGGTGTAGAAAAACAAATTATAGTGCCTAATTATGATTTCCTAGATGAGCTGAGAAATGTTTGCATTAAGATTCCATTATTACAAGCCATCAAGGAAATTCCAATTTTAGCCAAAACAATAAAGGAGTTGAGCATGAAGAAAAAAAGAAAAAGAATAAGAGAGACAAAGAAAATTCAACTGGCAGGAAAAATAGCAGACATTATGATGGGTAAGATTGCTATTCCAAAGTATCTAGACCCAGGAAATCCAGTTGTTAAAATTCACATCAATGGAATTGAGATCCAAAATACACTCATTGATTTAGGAGCAGCAATCAATATCATGAGTAGACAAATCATGGATAAACTGAAACTTCCTAATCTTCTCTTTACACCCACATTATTACAATTAGCAGACAGATCTATGATCAAACCTGATGGGGTAATAGAAGACATTCCGGTGTCCCTAGATTCTTGGGAGTACCCTATGGATTTCATGATCCTAACTCCTAAGAATAATCTAGGAGGGCATCCAATTATATTAGGAAGACCTTGGTTAGCTACAGCTGATGCTTTCATTAGTTGTAGATCCGGTGATATGTACATCTCTGATGGTAGTTCAACTAAGAAATTCACTTTGTATCCTCCAACAAGGACAATTACAGATTTAGATGATACTCAATGGATAGAGGATGAAGAAGACTTACAACCTCTCTTCACAATTTCAGAAATTAGTGAAGATAGCCAAATTCTGAATACCTTAGAAAACTTTGAATCCTCTTCGGAATATAAGCATGAACAATTTCAAGAAGAATCCAACATTGAGTTTTTATCATCAAGACAGATGTCTCTTTACTCCATGGATAAATTTGGCAGCTCTACAATTGAGATATTTCCAGGCAAAACTTTAAACATAAACAAGAACCTAGAAAAATCTCAACAAGAAGAGCTAGTCAAAATTTTACAGAGACATTTTTCTGCATATGCATGGGAGTACACTGATATGAAAGGGATAAGCCCCAAGACTTTCACTCATCACATCTACATAGAGGAAAATTGTAAACCAATCAGACAACCTCAAAGACGGATGAATCCAAATCTTAGGGAGATTGTTAAAGAAGAATTGCAAAAATTGTTGAATGTCAACTTTATCTATCCTATTTCAGATATTCAATGGGTTTCTCCTTTGGTAATTGTGCCAAAGAAAAATGGTAAATGGAGGGTATGTATTGACTACTAAGAATTAAACAAAGCTACTCTTAAAGATCATTTTCTCCTACCTTTCATAGATCAGGTGTTAGATGTCTTAGCTGGCAAAAAGTACTTCTCATTTCTAGATGGGTTTAGTGGTTATAATCAAATTCAAGTAGCACTTGAGGACCAAGACAAAACCACATTTACTTGTCCTTGGGGTACCTATGCTTACCGAGTATTGCCATTTGGATTATGCAATGCACCTGCAACATTTCAAAGGGCAGTATTAGTAATTTTTTCAGATCTAATACATGATTGTGTAGAGGTATATATGGATGATTTCACAGTTTATGGAAACACATTTGAAGAAGCCTTAGTAAAATTGGAAAAAGTCTTAAAGATATGTAAAGAAGAAAATATTTCACTTAGTCATGAGAAGTGTTTTATGATTTTTACTGAAGGAATTGTTTTAGGACATCACATTTCAGGGGATGGGATTAGAGTTGATGAGTCAAAAGTTGAAGTCATCTCTAACTTATCTATTCCAAGTTGTCAAAAAGATGTTAGGATTTTTCTTGGATTTACAGGGTATTATCGAAGATTTATAGAAAACTTCACCAAGATAGCATCTCCACTCTTCAAATCACTTACCAAAGACTGTGATTTCAAATGGAATTCTGATTGCCAGTTAGCCTTTGAGACCCTGAAAAACAAAAATTTCTGAAGCACCTATTTTAAGGGGACCTAACTGGAAGTTACCTTTTCATATTTCAACAGATGCCTCAGATACAGCTCTAGGAGCAGTATTGGGACAAAAAGACCTGATTCCTTATGCCATCTACTATACCAGTAAAAATTTGACTCCTGCAGAGTTAAACTATACTGTAACTGAAAAAGAGTTTTTAGCTGTTGTTCATGCCATAAACAAATTTAGACACTATATAACAGGCTATGAAACTTTTGTTCACACAAATCATTCTGCAATTAGATATTTAATGAACAAATCAATTACTAATGGCAGAGTCATAAGATGGTTATTTATTTTACAAGAATTCAACATTACCATTCTAGATAGGCCTGGAAAACAAAACACAGTAGCTGATTTCCTATCTAGACTCCAAAACATCAAAGATGACACTCCAGTTGAAGATCAATTTCCTGATGAATATCTTTTTGCAATTTCTACCCAAACTCCTTGGTTTGCTGATATTGTTAATTATTTAGTTTCAGGAAAATTTCCTTCAATAATGAATGCAAGAGATAAAAGAAAAAGCATTCATGACAGTGCAAAATATTCATGGGTTGCTAATGAGTTGTACAAGACAGGTCCAGATTTTATCATTAGGAGATGTGTTCGAGAAGATGAGATGCCTGAGATTCTCAAAGCATGTCATGATGAACCTTGTGGCGGACACTTTGCTGATAAAAGGACAACCTATAAGATCCTTCATTTAGGATATTATTGGCCATCCTTGTTTAAAGATGTTAAAGAGTATGTCAAAAGGTGTGACAGTTGCCAAAGGGTAGGAAAACCTTCTCCTTCAGGTGAGATGCCATTACAACCTCAAGTACATATTGAACCTTTTGAAAAATGGGCTTTGGATTTTGTAGGACCTATTAGTCCTCCATCAAGACAAAATAGATATATATTAGTTTGCACTAATTATGTTACCAAATGGGTAGAGGCCAAGCCATTACTTTTTTCTAATGAAGCATCTGTAGTTAATTTTCTTTTTGAGGATATTTTTACTCGTTTTGGTGTCCCAAGGGAAATTGTTACAGATCAAGGAGCTCAATTCACATCGAGGCTAGTGGAACAAATTATGGAGAGATACAAAATCAGACACAGAAAATCTACTCCCTATCATCCACAAGCAAATGGTCAAGTGGAATCTACTAATAAGGTTATTGAAGGGATCCTAACAAAGACTGTCCATTTACATAGAAGAGATTGGGTAGATAGGCTTCCTGAAGCCTTGTGGGCTTATAGAACTACATGGAGAAGCACAACTGGCCATACTCCTTATGAACTTGTTTATGGAAAGACAGTTTTGTTTCCCATAGAGTTCCAGATTCAAACTTTCAAAATGGCAGTTCAGCTAGGACTTGATCTATCAGAGGCACAAAAGCACAGATTGGAGCAGATTAATGAATTGGATGAGATCAGACAAGATGCAGTTTAGAAAACAAATCTAGTCCAACAGCAAAGGACTAGATGGAATGACAAGTACATCAAGGAAAAGAAGTTCAAGGAAGGTGACTGGGCTCTCTTGTTTGATTCAAAGTTCAAGGATTTTCAAGGTAAATTCAAAACACATTGGCTTGGGCCATATGATATCATAATAATTTTTGACAATGGAGCAATAAAAATCAGGACAATAAATGAAGAGAAGGTCACTTTTCTTGTGAATGGTCATAGATTGAAGCTGTATCATAAGCCACTCTCAAGAGAAGAATTTTTCAAGAAATTCCAGGAAAGCAGTGAGATGAAGTTAATGAAGAAGATTTTTTCTTCTTCATCAACTTAAGTGAATTTTCTGAAGTCAGATATTGAAAAAAAAATAATAATAATAAAAATTTTAAAAAATAAAGTATAAACATGAAAACCAGTCACTGATTGGCATGTTTATACAGAAAAGGTGGAGTGAACATCAGAATCTTTCTGACACTCTAGATTTTCAAATCTGTTCTTTTTTCAAGTAGTTATTACAAAATCATAAGTGCAGATCCATTTCACTTATGGTCCATCTCATTTTCCATTTCATTCATTCATCCATACTCCATTTCATTCATTCATACACACTTCATTCACTTCACTCCATGGTCCACCTCATTTTCATTCCAGATTTTTAAAGTTTGATGTTTTTCTACAATTGAATAATACATATCATGAATTGCAGGCCACTTCTCATACTTCACTCCATTTCATAAGATGTGATCCATTCCACTCCATTACTCACTTCATTCATATTCCATTACACCATATTTTATTATCCATCTTCACTCATTCCATACAACATTCCTTTCATGCTCCAAACCATTCCATTTCATGTTTCAAGTCTTCTACAAGTACATTCTGCAGCCAGTTAGACATTCTGCAGCCAGAGATCCTGAAGGCATTGTCTAGTAATCACCTGATCTACAATAAAATGATCCTGCATATCCATGACAACAAGAAAAATCAAGAAGGTTATGAAGACTCAAAAATTAATGATTTTCAGAAGATAACAAAGCATATGAAGAACACAAAAAAATCAGAGGAAAGGCAAAGGTAAAAGTTCTGATTATAATGACTTATCATGAAAGATTTTAGTATAGTTAAGTTATGAATAATTCAAAAAGTTGTTTTAATTAATTTTTTTGATCATTCCTAACCAACCTCCCGCAAAAACTTTGGATAAAACTCTTTCTATTCCACCATTTCAAATCCCATATTCGATCATGATTTAAAAATCTAAACGGTTAAAGTGTTGAAGTGATAGGATTAGTCACGTCACTAGGCCAAAGCATTTAATGATGATTTCGAATTCGTTACAAAATATCTCCATGGTCTTTTCTTCCGTGATATCCTTCAACTCATATACATCATCCTCACCTCATTATATTCATTCCGCAATCACTCCATATCATTCTTTCCCGTAGCCAATTTTTAACCATTCTGGTTTGTGAAACAGAGGCATCTCTGTAACAACCATTGTCACCGTGAACAGAGGAGAAACAATTTGAAGGTTGGAAAGAGGAGTTATGGGTCTTATAGTGAGGACTGAACCGATTGGCACTAAGTACTTGGAAGGTTATCCTCAAGCCAGAGAAATGTTACAACAAGCAGGGTGGTTGCAATTCTTTGAAAAATTCAGTGGGTTTCACAAAGAGGTGACCAAAACGTTTGCAAGATCCTTCAAAGGAGCTGAAGTCGAGATAGGAGATATTAAATTCACCATTACAGAAGCTTCCATTGCAGAAGCAACCGAATTTCCCAGACAAGGAGAAAGGTGGTTCAAGAATAGAGAATTTCATAACGAAGCATGGAAGCAGATACTCAAGTCACCAGGTATGGATGTTACCATTTTTAAAAAGGGTGTCCCTAGCTCTGCACTAAAGAACAAATGGAGGAACATGTTGCTTATCTTGCAAAAATTCATCACTTGTGAAGGAAGATATGGTACTTTCTATGTCTATCATATTCGGTTGATAATGCATTTCCTAGAAGAATAACTTAATTTTCCCTTTTTCTTGCTTCATAGTTTAAAGAAAATGGCCTCAAGTGTTCAAAAGAGAATTCAATTTCTGGAAACCACCTTATACCACCATGGTTTAGTCAAAATTTTGATTGAACATCATTTTAGCAAAATGGGAGATAATTTGGAAGAGTTCTTAGTGAGAAATCACTTTGAGGAACCCAAGGAACCTCCACCTGAAGACAAACCTACAAAAAGAAGCAGAAGATGGAAAACCTCCAAAACTGAAACTGGTAAAACAATACAAGAAAGCAGTGAAGAAATGACTTCTGAGAAATTGACTCAAATTAAAAAGAAGCTTAAGAAAGAGAGGGTAATAAGAAAATTTCCCAGAGAGAAAGGAGAAGGGCCATCTCAACCGAGAAGGAGCCACAGACTTAGAGGGATACTAAGGAAAAAAAAGGTTAAACAAACTGGAGTCATAAACATAGAGGACGAAGAAACACCTACTGAGGAGGATTTTGATGAAGAAGTTCCAAAAATTGACCCAGCAAAGCAAGAAATTTACAACTATGTTGAAACATTAGAGAGGAGAGCTTCAGAATTTAGAGACAGAACCCCTAGCCCACCAAAGTCTGAAATTGATATGCTAAGAAGAGATAGGTATGAGTTAGAAATACTTGATAGGCATATCAATAATGAGAATGAAATTTTGAGAGAGCAGGTTAAACTGAAAACTGATATGAATTCAACTCTGTCTCTACAAATGCAAAAGTTGTATAAGGCCAGTGAAAAATTGAAGAAGAGAAATAAAAAGTTAACCAGGGCACTCACAAATTTTAGATTCAAGTTAGTCATAAGAAAGCCCAGAAGGCCTTTGACTACCAGGCAGGGCAGAAGAAGAGGGTTGGATGTCCTTGCAGAGGTCTCATAGTTCATGGAATAGTTGCATGAGGACATGCAAGAATCTAGCAGTGGGGGTATGTTGAGCTCCAAAAATGTTCTTTCTTCCACCACATTCCACTCCATTTCCTTTATCCATTATTAATCACAGGCTCAAATGATTAGTAGAATTAGTTAAAATTTCTTTAAGAATGAATATCATGACTAACTTGCTATGTTTTTATGATTTTGTCATTATAGTACTTTTTGAACTAGATCTAGCTACAGAATGCAAGCATTCTGTAGCTAGTTGTTGATTCTGCAGCTGTCTTCATGTCTACACAGGTTCCAGGTGTCATCTTGGAGAAAAACACATATGGGCGTATTCCACATCATTCCCTCATCATTTTTTACTCTCCACGAAGCTTGAACGGAATTCTGTAGGCGGTTATGTACGTGGGAACTCAAACTAGGAGAGAGACTCCTAATAGGACAAGGACAGTCCAGATGTCCTTAATTCTATTACGTGACCACCATCAGAGTCCTAGTTTGGTTTTTATTTGGAAAGACAATTATCCCTAGGTTATCTCAAAACAGTTATGTAAATTTGTTACAAATATGGCTCGGGAAACCGAGGGACAAGGTTAGATTTTGTATTTGACTGATAGATTTCAGAAGTACGAAAACACTCTGTTTTGAAGTAATTTCTCTCTAATGCAATAGGTATCACTTTATTGAAAGCACTGAGTCAATCTTGAAGTAGATTTTGCATGCTACTCCGGTGGTAGAGGGCCCCTGCCTCCTGAGCAGCCTTGTTTATACGGTTTAGATAAGTATTTTAGTCTCGTTTTTCATTTCTATCTTAAGCACGTTTCTAAAGTTTATGTTTCATGCTTGTTTACATTGATCATCACAGCTAGATTTACTCTTATAAACTCTTCCAAAATATCATCACGATGAATAAGGCATAGCTATGGTGTTGTAGGTTTTAGTTGCATTTCCTTTCGAATTTTCTGATTTATGTGTGTTTACAATAAGTGTCACAGCCGGTCTTACTCCTACAAACTCTTCCAAAATATCATTAAAAATGAATAAGAAACAGTTGTGGTATCTTAGATTTTAATTGTATTTGATTTCAAATCTTATGTTTATGTTCAATTGCATTGAATAATACAGCCAGAATTGTTTTTACAAACTCTTCCAAAATATCATTCACATTGAACAAGATGGGTTGTAGAATTCCAATAGACTAGCTGCATGTTAGTTTAGTCATAACACTCCGGAGGATGATTTCATTTAGTTCAGCTCTGTCACTACATTTCAAGTTTGATAATGGAATTTTAATTTAACTCTGTTCATTGTACTTCAAGTAGATTAGTAGCATTCTAGTTTAGTCTTAGCTCACTGTATTAGCATTCCAGTTTAGTTGTTATCCATTGCATTTTAAATTGTATTAGTTGTTAAATTTAGATACCACAGTCTTCATTATTTACAAAAACTTCTTTTGTTCCAACCTCATATTAATACATAATCATCTGGACAGAAGCTAGTATCAGTCTAAGGCCTGGAGTATTTTGCAACCTTTTTACCATTTCACAAATAAGCCTTTTCTCAAGAACTATTCTAAAAAGAAACCTATAACTTTTGAGTGAGGCCTAGTGGTGCTAAATTGAGTTGCAGAACAGAATTAGAAGTTATTTTAGAGTAAAATCTTATTGTGCTACAAATGTTCTTTTCCAAATATGTTCCAATGAACCTTTAATCATGGATGAGATGTTGTAACATTGTAAGATGATTGTTTATTTAGGAGAACTTCATTCACACTTAACTTGTCCATTTCTCAAGTTCTTCCAACACATCTTTAATGAATTAATTGGATAAGTTCAAGCTCATGTTGCGATTGATTTCCTTGCAATGAAGTCATTATCAAGCTTTGAATTTGTTGTTTAGCCATAGTTTAGGCTTTGTTCTATTTTAATATTTGCATTTGTTGTTTTCCATCCATATTTTTAGCCTTCTTTTCACCAGCATTTAGTTCTTTCCCTTTTCAAACATAAAACCATAAAACCAAAAACATCAGAAAACACTAAACACAACGTAGTGAGAAACAAACACCTAGGCACATATAGTGCACCACACTTCAGCAGTTTACCAACCCTGGTTGACAATTAATGAACTCAATTTAGGAACACTAGGTTGAGCACAAACACTTCCACCTGGTTTAATTGTGATTGAATAAATCCCACAAGACGAGACACCTTTAACTCCAACCCATTTTGGGGGGGACCTTTACCTGTATGAGTATTTTCCTCAATCGTTACCATCTTCTTTTGTTGATCTTGTTCCCATTCAAACTCTCGTCGATTCAAAAGGGTATACACTTGGTCAAGTAACCATGCCTAAACCAACATCTTCAGTTGGGCCATCTGTTCCAATTACGCCAGCACCTGCCCTCACTACCCTGTAAATGTTTACAACTTCACCATAGTCATATTTTCATGGTGGCCCTATGGTCCCATCAGGTTACAAATAATTATCTAGAATTTTCTCTATTGCATCTTCAAACCCATGGACTTTACCAATGTCATCATCTGGTATTCTAACTGGTAATCCTATAGTGAGTACTGAAAGGATTGATTCTTTATACACATCCTCAAGGCAATATCAATTCAGTCCTTCAGGGTCTATTCCTTTAAGTACCATATCAACTGGACTCCCAGCATTTTGAGAGAAATATTTTATGTCTTATTATCCTCCTCATTTTGGGGGGCAACCTTTGGTCACCAATATGACATTACTCCGTCACTTTTTGGTCAACCTAATGTCGAAATGAATATTTTTCAATGGCAGTCCACTCTGCCTATTCAACCACAAATGGTTGTACACTCGTATCAACCAGTTCAACCTGTTACACCCACATCATTTCCACTTGTTAATACATCCTTACCCCTATTACAGAATCAAAATTTTGTACAAAAACCTTATCAAGCGGGTCCTTCAACTCAATACCCTCAAATATTGGGTCCAGAGACTCCAAATCCTAACATAGTTACCGATGAAATAGGTAACCTGACCTCAAAACGGGAACTCTAGCCCAAAAACTCTCAAAAAACATGAAAAAACACCCCCAAAAAAAAAAGTGTGTCTTCCAGAACGCACTTGTTTTTTTTTTAAGGTCAAATTTCAACATTTTCTAAAATTATGCTAAAAAAAAATTGTTTGTTGAAAAAAGGATTGAAAAAACACCCCCCCCAAAAAAAGTGTGTCTTCCAGAACGCACTTCGTTTTTTTTGAAGGTCAAATTTCAACATTTTATAAAATTATGGTAAAAACAAAATTGTTTCTTGGAAAAAAGATTGAAAAAACACCCTCAAAATGAAATTAGTTGATGCTAGAATAACAAAAAAAAAAATTGTGTCATACTTTTGGCATTTTTAAAAATAGAAGTAACATTTTTAAATTTTTAAAATTCAAACATTAAAAAAAAACCTAAAATTTAAGAAAAAAATAAATTTAAAAAATAAAACCATTTAAAAGCTTAAAATTTAAAAATATATGAAGATAAAAAAAATTAAAATAAAAACAAAGTAAAAATTTTAATTCAATCATTAAAAAAAACCTAAAATTCAAGGAATTTTTTTTTTAAAATAAACCAAAAAAAAATTAAGATTAAAATTTCAAAAAATATAGAAATTAAAAAATAAAAATAAAAACAAAATAAAAATATTAAATTAAAAAAAAAAAAAAAACAAGTTAAAAAAAAAGGAAAATATAAAAAATAAAATATAGAAATTAAATTTAAAAAGAAAAAGAAAATGCTTATTAAATTTGAAAAAAGAAAAAAAAAATTAAAACAAATAATTAAATTTAAAGAAATATATTAAATTTTAATTAATTTAAAAATTCAAAATTAAAAAAAAAACACTATTCAAATTATAAAGAAAAAAAAAAGAAAAATTAATTAAAAATAAAAAATAAAAATAAAATACAATGAAAATATTAAATTTAAAACAAAATATATTAAAAAAACAAATAACCTATAAAAAATAAATTAAATTTAAATTATAAAAATTAAAATATATATATGAACTTAAATTAAAATAGGTATATACATAAAATTTTATTAAATGAAAAACTTTAAAAACTTTAAATAAAATATTAAATAAAAAAAAATTTAAAAAAAAAAAAATTTAAAAAAATTAAGTTTCATTAAAAAAAAATCTAATTTTAAATACACAATTTTAATTGAAATATAAAAATATAAAAATTTTATGTAATTAACAAAAAAATAAAAATAAAAAAGTAAAACATTTAAAAAAAATATTAAATCCAAATAAATTAAAAAAATATATATATAATTTATTGAATTTTATAAAATTATATTAAAAAACTAAACGTAAAATATATAAAATTATGAAATTAAAAAAAAAAAAAAATCAATTAAATAAAAAAAATGGCAAAATTTAATAAAAATTATTAACCAAAAAAAAAAATAATAATAAATTTAAAACAAAAAAATAATAAAATTAAAAAAAATTAAAACAAAATGAAATTTATTTTAAATAATTTAAAAAAAATAATATTTTAAAAATAAAAAAAAAATAAAAATCAATTAAAAAAAAACAAATTAAAAAAAAAATTAATTAAAAAAAAAAATTAAAAAAAAAAAATGTGGTGGTGGGATTTACTGGGCGGCGGTGGCCGGCCGGGCGGCGCCACCGGGGGCGGCCCAGCCGGCCTCCCGGCCCCCGACGGGCGGAGGGGCCGGAGGGGCGATTCCCGGAATCGCCCCTCCCCCCGTCGGGGGCCGGGAGGCCGGCAGGGCCGCCCCCGGGGCGCCGCCCGGCCGGCCCCCGCCGCCCAGTAACAACCACCACCACATTTTTATTTTTATTTTTTTTTTAATTAATTTTTTTTAATTTGTTTTTTTTTTAATTAATTTTTTTATTTTTTTTATTCTTTTATTTTTTAAATTTCAAAAAATAATTTTTTTTTCAAAAAATTAATTTTTTTTTTTAATTTAATATTTTTATTTAAAATAAAATTCCTTTTAAAAAAAAAAATTGTAATATATATATATATACAACTATTTTTTATTTGATTTTATTTTTATTTTTATTTTTATTTTTAATTTTTAATATTTTTATTTTAATTTGATTTTTTTTTTTTAAATTTGAATTTCAAAATATCTAAAATTATTTTTTTAATTCAATTTTTTTATTTTAATTCAATTTGTTTAATTTATTTTATATTTAATATTATAGAATAATTATTTTTTTAAATTTAAAATTTAAAAATTATTTATTAAAATTTTTAAATTTTAATTTAATTTAATTGTTTTTCTTAATTTTTTCGTTTATTTAGTTTTTCATTTTAAAAATCTATAAATGGTTTCATTAAAAAAAAAAAAAAAAAACACTAAATTTATGTATATTTGTCTTTTAATTATTTGCACTAGTTTTTTTTCATTTTTCTTGTTTTTTAATGATAGGTTTTTTTTTTATTTTTTATTTTTTTATTTTCTTTATCTTTTTCAATTTTAATTGGTTTTTTTTTTAATTTGTTTTTTTTGTAAATTTTAAAATTTGTATTTTTTTCCTTATTATTATTATTTTTTTTAATTTAAATTTTTAAATTTAATTTCTTTTTTTTTTAATTTTTTTTTTTCTAAATTTTAATTTTGTAATTTTAATTTTTTAATTTTTTTTTTTTAAATATATATATATATTTTAATATATTGTTTTTTTTAATAAGTTAGAAAAAAATGTTTTTGATTTTTTTTTTTTAAATTTTTTGGTCAATTTTTGTTTTTTTCTTAAAATTATGTGTTTTTTTTCTTCAAATTTTGTCATTTCCTTTGATATAATTTTCAAATATTTTTGTTTTTTTTAATTTATTTTTGTTTAAATTTTTTATTTTTATTAGCTATTTTTGTTTTTTTTACATTTTTATTGGGTTTTTTATTGTTTTTATATATTTTTTTTATCTAAGTTTTGTGTTTTATTACCAACATGAAAATCACCACTCTTAAAAAAAAAAGTTGATGCAGCATCAATACGTTTCAAAATTAGCATGAAAATCACTGCTCTAAAAAAAAAAGGTTGATGCAATATCAATACGTTTCAAAATTAGCATGAAAATCACTGCTCTAAAAAAAAAAGGTTGATGCAGCATCAATACGTTTCAAAATTAGCATGAAAATCACCACTCTAAAAAAAAAAAAAAAAAAAAATTTGATGCTGCATCAATACATTTCAAAATTAGCATGAAAATCACTAACATTTTAAAACAAATATTCATACTTCATAAATAAAAATTTTAGAGTGTCAAAAATGTGCACCAGAAAAAAAAATGGTGATTCTGCATCACCACTTTTCAAAATCGGGTGCTTTTTATGCTACAAAAAAAAAGTAGGTAACCATTTATTCTCAAGCTGGTTTACCATTTTACGGGATGTCACAACCACAACCTAGTTATACCTATCAATTGAATTCAATATATTCTAATTTGGGTTATAACATTGGTGGATAGGCCCCTTGGTAGCTTTAGGCGAAAATGTCTCAAACTTCATTTCAACAAGTATCATATCCAAGTTTTGTTCAAAAGAATCCTCAAGCATTTTCTTTTCAAAACAACCCCTATATGGTTTACCAACAATAGATTCCTTACGTTGGTGCTCAAAGGCCTGTTGCTCAAGAAATTCCATCTTACCTTGGCTATGCTCAACCTGACTTTAATAGACAGCTGCATTTTGTTGCAACTTTAGAGTTACCAAATTTAAATCGGCTAACTAATGATCCAATTAACTATGCTCCTTGGTGGTCGGTCATACCTCACAAATTACCCTCGGATATTCATAAGTTCAATGGAAACCCTAGAGAATATCCATCGACTCATGTCATGACTTGTCATTTATGGTGTTCATCAAACTCCCTAAAGGACGATTTTGTTTGACTACTTCTTTTCTATCATACACTCACAGGTCCGGCTGCAAAATGGTATATTGAGTTACTTAGAGCTTTTTTGATAATTTCAATACCCTAACTACTGTCTTTTTTACTCATTTCTAGTTACCCATCAGATATGAAACTGGAACGAAACTCTTGACCAATTTCAAACAGACTAATGCTACTCATATTTCCGATCATATTCATGAGTGGCATTGTTGTCGTAGAATGGTTAATTCATGTCTTCCGGATCAGCTCCTTGTTGAGTGGTTCATTAAGTCCTTGTTACCATCTATAATTGAGGATGTGGCTAAGGGTGGCGTCTTCACAGAAGAGAAATTTATCTCTCGTGCCCAATATTTAGACTTGATTTATACTCAGTCTAGCACGCTCTTTGAAAAAATTCCTAACACACCGAGATCTAATTTTATTGTTCCTCCTCAATTAAAGGACTCTCATGCCAGAGACAGCTTGATTGGTACTGTAAGCACACATCATACTACTACATCTGATCCTACACCTTCTTCCAAAATTAATTCATTGTCGTTTAACAAGGGAAAAAGTGACAAGCAACCCGAAAGTAAGAAAAAAGGGAAATCTAAGAAAAAACAAACTTCTAACCCACAGGAAAAATCATTCGATCAAATGCCTAGACCTATGAAACCTCGTTATCCATGCATAATATTTAATGAGGAACACTTTGTTAGGGATTTTCCTCACCACGCTGAAGTCTCAAAAATAATTAAGACTTCCCATGTGGTAACTGTGTTAACAGACCCATTTCCAAATCCGAACACAAACATGGTTGCTACGGATCCAGCATCTAGTTCCCAAGTACTTATGTTATCCATCACAAAACCTTCAACAGATATTTTGGTGTCAACGCGTAATAAATATTATGGTAGTGAGGCCACCGATCAACCTACTACCTCGACAACGAATCCGTCTACGGAATCAGTACAACCTACTGCTATTCCTGAATTGACAATCAAGCCACCACAGGGAGTAATTCACAAATCAACATATAATCCTCGAGCAAGAGCTGCTAAAAAATATAATATAGTTGAAGATTTGGCTCAATTGCTATGTCTGCTCTTGAGGTATTACAAAATTGTCCCTCCCAAAACCAGGCTTTATTGTAGGCTATTGGTGGAATTGATCCGATTGATTCTAATCTTGTAGTCTTTAATCATACGGGCTATGTGCCGCAACTACCAGCAGAATTGGCATTCTCCATACAAGTAAATGTTGTCAATCACCTTGTGAATCATACTATTATTGATGAGGGAGCATCTAAATGCATTATGTCTCTAAATTGTTGGAATTCACTTGGCTTGCTGCGCTTATCACAATCATCAACAACGTTGAATGCTTTCGATGGATGTACATATAAATCTTGTGGTATTATTAATAACCTGCATGTTGAACTAGGGGGGAAAACAATGAATGTTGATGTTGAGGTTGTTGACAGACCCCTTGACTATAATATTCTACTTGGAAGGCCATGGGTATATGCAATGACTATAATTGTTTCTACATATTTCAGAATGATTTCCTTTCCATATAAAGGTACTATCACAGTCATTAATCAGCTATCCTTCTTTGCCTCCGCTTTGCAAGTAACTGAAAGTGTTATGTTCATTCACGCACCCCAACTAGCACTTCAGAACATTGGTGTATGACTCTTAAAGGATTCCACTCTCATGGTAACCTTCACATTACCGCCACCCGCTACATCAGTAGAAATTGCAAGCATAGAGACCTACTACATGATCTCTCCCACTCCATCTGGCTTAAGGAAGAGTACGGGTGATTCTAAAATTGTTACGTTGGATGATTTTCTGCCGCCCAACCCTATTGATCTGGCATAGCAATCAATATATTTGGCTTGGGCGGAAAATCCAAAATTAGCGTCGCCGAGTGTTTGGGTTGATCGTTCCTTAGATTTTGGTACTCCATCTGATCCTTTTTCCTCAATTTTCTTGACAAATGAGAATATTTTGGAAGCCATGGTGTTAGAAGGAGAACCATGGGAAGATTATCATCATCATTCACATCTTCATGATTATGAAGAAAACTATCTTAGTGAACTATATCACCCATCGACCAAAAATTTCTTTTCAAATCCTTTACCTATTAATGCAATTGATTCCGAGCGAAATATTTCAAATATTGAAGAAACCATTTCTATCAATATTTCGACCAAACCTGGCATTGTAGAAAATATTCATGTTGGTGTATCTTGTTCTCCATTAGAACTCGAAACATATCACTCTCTATTTCATAAATTCTGTGATGTATTTTCTTGGTCTTACGAGGAAATTCCAGGCATAGATACTAGTATTGTTGAACACACTATTAATATGTATCCTAATGTCAAACCGGTGCATCAACGGATTCATCCTGTTAATCTGAAGAAATCCGTTGCCATTAAAGCAGAAGTTGAAAAACTTTTGCGTGTTGGTTTCATTTACCCTGTTCCTCTGAATGAGTGGATTTCCAACATCGTTCCTAACATGAAAAAGTAAGGAACTATTAGAGTGTGCATCGATTATCGAGATGTCAATATTTCTTGTCCAAAAGACAACTATCCTACTCCCTTTATCGACTAGATTATTGATGATTGTCCTGGATGTGAAATATTTTCGTTTATGGATGGATTTTCTGGCTACAATCAAATCAATATCCGCCCATAGGATCAACATAAGACAACATTCATCTGTCCCTGGGGAAAATTTGCTTATAGGAAACTACCATTTGGTTTAAAGAACGTTGGGGAAACTTTTCAGAGAGAAATGGAATATTCTTTCAATGACATCAAGCACATTGTTCAACCTTATCTAGATTATTAACCAATGCATTCACAAAATCGTACTGATCACCCGATGCACTTGAGAGCTATTTTCTTATGCTACCGACACTACAAAATATCCCTCAATCCACATAAATGTGTCTTTTGTGTTGGTTATGGATGTTTTCTTGGATTCGTAGTCTCAAAAGAAGGAATTCGAATCAACCCATTGAAGGTTCAGGCCATTCTTGATTTTCCTGCACCATCAAATTTACTTCAGATATAGAAACTTCAAGGAAAGGCTAACTTCCTAATAAGGTTCATTCCAAACTACGCCGAAATGGCTAAACGATTTACTCAACTATTGAAAAAGGGGATTCCCTTCCATTGGGACCAAGTTGCGTAAGCTTCTTTTGATGCTGTCAAGGATACTCTTGTCCGAGCATCATTAATGTATCCCCCTAATTATCAAAATGATTATTTCCTATATATCATCGTGGCTGAAACGGCCATTGCTATGGTTTTGGTCCAAGTAGAAGATGGAATTGAACATCCGATCTATTATTTGAGTCATAATCTCAATGATACAGAAGTTAAGTATTCATATGTACAAAATCTTGCCTTATCAGTTGTTCAAGCTGTCCAAAGATTTCGTCACTATATCCTGCTCTGAAAGACCACTGTCCTTTCCAATTACAATCCCATGACTTATATCTTATCACTTCAATTGCTAGGGGGGGAATATTCAAAATGGATTTTCATTTTGCAGGAATTTGATTTGGAATTCATCATGTCCAAGTCAAAGAAGTCTTTAGTTTTGGTTGAGCTTCTCTGTGACCTTCCCTCTTATAGTATTGCAACTACGTAGGAACCATCAATTCCTAACAAGTCTCTGTTTTTGATCGGATCATCTAATCCTTGGTATGGAGATTTCATCATTTATCTCCAAAATAAAACTTTTCAACCTGATACCTCTCGCTCTGAACAGTGACATATTCGATACCAAGCCAAATATTATCTTATCGTCAACGACACACTTTATCGTCGTGGTGTCAATACCATTTTAAGAAGGTGCCTCACTCATGAGGAGGCTGAAAAGGTTTTAAAAGATTATCATGCTAGGGCTTGTGGTGGACATTTATCTGGATACGCTACTGTGCAAAAGATACTCCGCGCTGGTTACTTTTGGCCTACAATTTTTCGAGACTGTATCTTCCCAGTCAGAAGTTGTCATGCGTGCCAGATTTTTTATCGTAAAATCTGCAAACCACCGGCGCTAATGCATCTTGTTGTCTCTGTGGGACCATTTTCGAAATGGGGTATTGACTTCATGACCTGTAACCCTTGTTCATCTGGGGGGGCATGCTTATATTATTGTCGCAATCGACTACTTTACCAGATGGGCCAAAGAGATGCCTACATTCAACAACACAGGACAAATAGTCGCATTGTTTTTCTTTAATCATGTTATTGCACGGTTTGGGGTCCCATAGGCTATAGTTACAGATCATGGGAAGAATTTTCTCAACCATATGATGACTGAATTAACTGCCAAGTTAGGATTTTTGCATGATAATTCTACTCCTTATTATCCACAATCAAATGGAAAAGTTGAGGCTATCAACAAGAATCTTAAACGTATGCTTCAACGAATGATAGTAGTTCGTAAAAGAAATTGGCATTTGATTATGTACTCTGCCTTGTGGGCATATCGATCCTCAGTGAGAAACGCGACTGGATTTACTCATTTTCAATTGGTGTATGGTCTGGAAGCTATCTTACCAATCCAATGTGAAATATCATCATTAAAACTCGCAATCAACTTGTTACCTGACACCTCAGAAGAAGAAGTGTGTCTCCTTAACCTCATCCATCTTGATGAAACACGTCGTGAAGCCCAATTGGCCAACGAAGCGCATAAGAAAAATATAAAGGCGCAATGCAACAAAAATTTCTAGCATCGCATTTTCTCAGAGGGAAACTTGGTCCTTCTTTACAATCAAGAAGCTGATGTAATAGGTACAGGAAAATTTAAGCAATTATTGCATGTCCCCTCTATTTTCAAAAGAGTTCTTGCTAAGGGTGCCTATGATTTGGTTGATTACGATGGAATTCCATTGGCACAGCCTAGAAATGGGTTGTATCTGAAACATTACTATGCTTAAACATGAGCTAGTAATTTTTTGTATTATATTGTATATATATGCTATTGATTTGAATTCATTATCTTAGTTTGTTTTTAGAGTTTTCTTGACGTTAGTAATCTGCTTTACATTTCATCGTAGATGTCTAAATCTTCGGAACCATTTGTTGGATATGCTGATGGTGTTAGTCGTAGTACACAGAATCTATCCTCTGTAGCATGGGCCATTTTCGCTCCGAACGGTGAGTTAGTGAGTTTTCAAGGGATTTGTATTGGTAGATTGACGAACAATATTGTTGAGTATAGCGCATTGATCAAACTTCTCTCTGACGCCATTTCATTTGGTATTAACTGTATCATCATAAGGTTAGACTCACAACCTGTGGTATTACAACTTACTAGTGTTTATATTGTTAGAAATCCAACACTGCATAGATTGTTCCTAAGAGTTCGACTTTTGGAAAGACACTTTGATTTTATTCAATATTAACACATTTCCAGAAATTTGAACACATTGATCGATTATTTAGCTAATCAAGTTTTAGACAGACATTTGCAGCATATGTAAAGAAAACATTCACATCATTGAATAGGATTTCACAATAAACATAGGAAAACGATGAAATCATATAGATAGATAGTTATAGGTTTTTACATGCTATAACTAAACTAGTGGTGCTTGTGGTAACAAGCTATAGATCTAGCTATCCGATACAGTAACCGCATCTAGTGGTTAGGAACCCCAATAATGTGTCGCTGCAATCGCATGGGTAACTCTTCGATCCGGAAATCCAGAATCCCGAACGTCAAACCCTCTTTGTGATGTTGAAGCTCAGCCAGAGTCTCAGCCATATCAAGATCCTGAAGGACTGCTCTCCCGACATCCCTCTCTGCTGGCACATCTGCTTAACGCTCTAGTTCCTCTACTGGTTGAACACGACCAACACCTGCATTCTATCAAACATTTAGTTTATTCTTGTGAAAACATCAAAAATAAAAAAAAAACATTGTATAAACCTTAGGAAAATCAAAAACATGGTCAAAACATTCTTACCCATTTCACCCCACCGAGCACCTTCTGGTAATGCTAAATCTGGATCTCCTCGGAAATCAACACCTGCGTATGCATAATCATCAATGGCGACAATTTGTCATCAGAACCAGGTGAATAATGCAGTCGATAACACAATGGTCAATTCGCCTGCATGCCTACTCATGAGTTCTACCCATCTCTACATCAGCGGATCTCTAGGATTAGACACATCCAGTGTCACATGGTGTGGTTGCATGAGTGGAATTCGTTCTAAGGCGAAGGATATGAGGATCGAACCATAACTGAAGTTCTTCTTCCTTCCTCCCTTTTATTTTTTCAATTGTTCCTTTATCTGATAAAGAACAGCTTTAGACCAGTTGAAGACTGTTGGCTCCATACACTCTAACACGTATTGCATATACGATATATTCGCTACATGTAGTGTAACGGTGCCGACAAGTTTTGCAATCATGAAAAGGATAGTTCTCAAAGGAAAATCTCTAACATCTCGGATGTTTATCTTTCCATCTTTGCTTGGTTCTTCCCCTGGATAACAATTTTGTAAACCATAATCTCTCACTGTCTCTCCTCCAACAATAGACCCTGAGAATGAAATAGGCAAGCCTCTCCTTGACAAACCTGTAAGAAAGTATACATCCTCAACTATTATGGGAACCACTTGTTCTTAATATGAAATGTCTCTATAGTTGGATCCCATGCTCGAACTAAGAACTCCAAGAGTTCTATTTGTTGCCTCATCCTTGACAACCTGAAGTACTTTAGCAATCCACAATATCTTAGGGCTCTTACTGTACCCAAATCATTTAAGGCAATCATATCATATTCTTCATGTTCTCTTTCCCTCCATGTAATCGTCATTGTAATCTGATGGAAACCTGAAATACAACCATAAAAACCATTAGATTCCATTCAATGAAAAAAATTGGGAAAATTTTGGGCATAATGCAAAAAAAAAAAAAATCTAGATTGCGCCCAGCGTTGTCCCTAACAAGAGATAGTGCATTGTGTATACATACAGCCTTCAATTTACTTGCTAGGCAATGCAGGTTTCGACATCCAAGGGTGCAGTGCCCTCTTTTTGGGCAAAATTTACCCTAGGGACCTCAAAACCCTGAAAATTTTCAGAAATTTGAAATGAAATGATTACTGAAAGAAAGAGGAGGTTCATGGCACTAACCTGGATCAAATGGAAACAAAATATGTCCACAGAAATGATCACAATCAATAGTTGAAGTTCGGGGGCAAAATCAGGTTCAGAGCTCCAAAATGCAAATGGTAACTTTGGAATGGTAAAATTGAATAGTAAAACTACTTTTAATAATCCTTTAATTATTTGAAAATTACATTTATTGCTATGAATATAGGTTTATTATGTTTTTTATCATGAAACAGGTATTTTTAATCCATTTGATGTTGTTCTAAACAGGTCTTACAACTGATAACCAGATTAGTCATGCAGATTTATTTCAAGAACGATTTGACCACAAAGCATACTTTTTCTCCTTATTTTTTGAGCTTTGTTTAAAAAAAAAAAAAGGATTTGAAGTGCACTTTTATCTCTTTTTTGAGCTTTGATAACAGCAAAAAAGGAACCCCTGGAGTCTTCCTTCAACTCTTTTCAAACTTCGATAATATGAAAATATTACCAAGCACTTGTCTTTTCGAGCTCGTAAAAGTAAATGAATTGATATCTACTCAGTATAAGTTTAACCCTTTTCCGGACTGAGATAGATTTTTATGAAAAAGGAATACCTTGGTGAAACATGACTAAAGAGGTTATCTCGGATATTATTTTACATTTTTTCGGTTCTGAGTGAAAATTTTATGAAAAAGTACTTATGGAGTTTTCTTTCATCCTCTTTTTCAAACTCTCTAAATATGAAAAAGGACCGAGTTGTCACTATTGTTAAGCTCGTTAAAACATAAAATAGTGACGGGCTTGTCGATCATGGCAAGAATCAATTTTCATTCATTGCTAGACTCGTTAAATTATTAAATAGTGATAATTTTTTTCCCAAAGGGTTGAATTATAGACCAAGAAAATGTTAACCTCCTTAAGCTTGTTAAAAAATAAAGAGGTATTGGTCGACAAATGACCGGGGAAAATTTGGGAAAGTGAACAGAAATTTTTACGGTAGCAGGTCACTCTTGAACATGTCACTTCACTCCATCACCATGACTGTTTGGGTTGGGTAATATTCTTGACAGTTTATTCATACCTATGTTTCATCATACCTTCACTTGGGTTTTGGGTCAATGCTGCCAACTCATCTCAATGTCATCGATATGTTCAAGACAAGTCATCCAGTGAATACTCATCCTTCTGCAATACTCATAAACCTTCATTCTCATGACAGCCAACCCTGAAAATTTCTATATCAAGTCATACATTTGTCTCTGAAATCAGTAAATCTAATTTTGCAATAAGGTGGCTTCCTGTTGACAACAAATCATTATCCAGAAAGTTCACTTAGAAACATTGTGTTCCAGTACCATGAGGCTTGTTACAGCATCGATAAGATCCTTGCTTCCAGAATTTTTACCGAAAGATTTTGTTTGTCATTCGACATCAAATCATCTATTCACGCCCTACGAAATGTACTACAGTACCTTGAGGGCCATTGACATCAATAGTGGTTCTCTCGCAATTTTTAACCACTCACATCATTAGCTGGTAATCAAACGATGTCTTACCATTTTCGACTACAAATCATATATTCGCATGGCTAGACTTGTACCCGAATGATCAAGTGAACGAAATAAGAAGACCCCGAATCTAGTTTCAGCCATCCGAGCTGCGATTTCAGGATTTTTGTACACATCATCTTTACGGTGACCTTACATACAGATTTTCATTCGAACATGGGCCTATATCTGTAGGCATGTCTGTATTGGGAAACATTCTAATATAGACGACTTTCTGAATTATGTATATGTTATTAGATTTTGTATGTGTTGAACATGGGAATGCCTACCCTCAGCAATTATGATTAAGAGGATATATCATGATGTAATTTATTGTAAGATTGATGCAGGTCATTGTTGGGCACCGGATTTGTATACTTTCCTCTCCCGTTTTTACCCTATCTTTCTATCTCTTTGTGCCATTATTTATCTTAAAATCATGAGGTAAAACCCTTCTTATTATCTTTTATGGGATATTTGATTAATGATGTATTTGTCATGGAGGTTTTACCTTTCCACATATTAACTCCTATATTTCTTCAGATTTGGCTACAACAGGTGCGTTGCGGCCGCAAGTCAAGGCACAGCCCATCATTTCCAACGTCTTCCTTATTTGCTACTACAATGTGACATCCATGGGTGTATCAGTAGTATATTAGGCTTTCTTACGGTTTCTTGCTAGGAAATCCGATTTTCATTGTAACGATATGTATTTTTGTAACAATGGAGTCATTGGGAGGAATTGGGGGTTTTAGGACTATTTTATAAAGAGGCCTACGAGCTGTGAATCGGGGAAACCCTTTTTGGATACACAGAATTTGTAATTAATCTTTTTATCATTAATTTAATATACAATAGCTCGTTGTTTCTCCTGTAATATTTGAGTTTCCGCAACTGTGATCCAAGAGTTTGGCCCACTATTGTGATCAGGTGTTGCATTCTTCTTTCTTTTCATTACAGTGCTAAGTTTGGTGTGATTCTTTAATTTATGTTACAGTTGTGTTCATTGATGTGGATTCCTTTTATTTTTGCAGTTCATTTCATTGTTGTTACAATGATAATTGTGTTATAGACTAAACCTGTGATCTACAGCAGACCATGTGTTTGTATCTGCATATAGTTTTCTGTTAGTATTGAAATAACTAACGCCCTCGGGTTGATTATTTATGTGGAAAAGGAGTTGAATTCTGTTCATATCCCAACACCGAAATTTTGGCATTGTTGTCGGGGAAGGCTAACAGGTGCAAGAACAGGATCTGCAATAGATCCTGCAATAGATCTCAGAGTTGATCTCTCATCTTGAGGTGGGAATCTATTGCCAGCTTCAAGTCCTGAGTGTAAGTGCCTTGTGTTTTATTTTTGCTTTCTTTCTTTCCAGTTTCTTGTAATATTTTGTTTTCTATAGAATTAAACCCTCGTCTTGGGGAAGGTGTTTTGTAAAACCTTGCCCTAAGTCCTAGGCGTAGTCCAGTTTTCTTTCCTGTTTTTATTTCTTGTTGTTTTATTTTAGGGGCCAATTTCTCGTCCTAGGGAGGGTATGTTATTTCTCTTCTCCAGGTCCTGAACTTTGATTTTTTTTCCTTTTCCTGTTGTTTCTTTTTTTGTGAATTTCTTTTCTTCTCTCATCCCGGGGAGGAAGTTATTTGTCCTACTTCGGGTCCTGAGTGATTGATTGATTTTCTTTTATGAACCCTCTCCACAACTTGTATGAACAAAGATCCAAACAAGAGGGGCATAGGAAGACCCCCAAAGAAAGGGAAGGATCTGGGAAGGAAGACGTATATTCAGGAAATTATTGAAAAATCTAGATCTAAGGGATTATCCCATGTTGTTGTTAGGGTTAGGGTTTAGACGAAGTCCAAAGGGCAGTCTATGGAACAACCAGTGCCATCCACGATACCAGAAGGTGTTCTTTCTGTAGCAGAGGTGGAGGAAGTGGCAAGTAAAGGATCAGAAGAATTGAGCAACTCTAACTAGGAAGAAGAACCTCAAAAAGGGTTTTCGTCCCCAAGAGACCAAGGCAGCGCTATCAAAATTTCCGTTGTTGAGTTCAATGATTCTGATCCGGTAAAGGAACTTTTGAAGGACTTTGATTCACCAAGGGACTGGGGGAGCGCGGTGCGACCATCTTCTGTTGAATCACTCCAGATACCGGCTGCTGAACCAGTTAAAATTCTGAGGGAGTATTGGAGGATATTTATGGCACCTGTAAGTTCCTCTATTGATTTTACCATTGGAAATGTTACAAGTGATGCACCAATGAGACCTATCCCTTTAATAGCCTTGCCTAGTTTTCATGGGCTCTCTTCTGAAGACCCTGATACGTTCCTCTTCGAATTTTATATTGTTTGTCGAGGATATGACTATATGACTGATGCTCAGAAATTGAAAATATTCCCTACTACCCTAAAAAGGACAGCCCTGAGATGGTTCATGGGTTTAGGCGAAAGCACAATTACTTCATGGGAAGAACTGAAAAAAACTTTCTTGGAAAATTACCAAGATTATTGTAAGTCCCGTGACATTAAGGAGGAAATATTTAAATTTGCACAAAAGGAAGATGAAAATATGGAGGACTGTGTAGAACGATTTAAGTACATATTGCAGAGGTCTAGACATAGTGACTTGGATAAGGACATTCTAAAGATCATTATTCTTAGATCACTCAGGGAAGACTCTCTGCAACTCCTGAATATAGTGGGAAAATGGGATATTTCACAAGAAAACTTTGAAACTATCTGTGATTACTGTATCAAATGTCCGCGGGGGGTTGCAAGAAGTGGACAGGGTATTCGGTCATCAAAGACCTCTGGTGGAGGGGTCACAAAAGCAAAGATTGGGAATCTACTAGATAATCTGAGGACCGATATCCTGAGCACGCTATCAGACCAAATGGATGCTCTACAGGAAAAACAGAAGCAGATGGAGTTGGAAAAAACCATGGCCATATTTTGCCCTCAGTGTAGAAAGAAACACCCTTTGAAGGAATTCTCGCTGAACATGGTGGAAGTCTGTGCAATCTGTGAACAGACTCACGCGACTAGTGCATGTCCTTCCTTGCCCAGGCTGAAAGTGGTTTTCTAAGGAGCAAGAGAGGAAAGAACAATGGACCAGCTATACTTTATGGGGCAGAAGAATTCATGGCAACCTCGACCACCGGCGATGAATCAAGGTATGTTTCAGGACCCATCCCAGTAATTTCATAATTTTAGTATGGGTCCCCAATCTACACCATTTTCAGCCATGTGGCCTCAATACCAGTACCCCCTTTGGAAACAATGGGTTCCTCAAGCCAATCTGAATCCTTCATGGAATCAGACTTGGCTTGGATCCCCTCCCACTGGACAGTTTCCTCAGCCTATGCCTCAGCAACAACTTCAGTTGCCTTCCAATGTGCCCCCAGGAAACCTAGCCATTAGACCCTAGCTTCCTATCCAATCTAACCCAAATCCGAATAATAAAGGGGTTCAACAAACAAGCAATCTGATCCTTCCATCATGCAACATTTCTACCGCTAGACTCAATAAGATAAATCTACGGTCTGGCCGGGTAGTAAATGTGCCTACTTCACCCATTATTATAGAACAATTTGAAGGTGAAGATATAGAACCAGAATAGAGAACAGTGAGGGAGAATTTAGATCAAAATGTAATAAATCACACACCTCCCCAAGTTGTTCCCAATCAAGGTCATTTGATATCTCCTCCATACCCCGAAAGATTGACCTTGAGCAAACAAAACCCTCAAGAATAATTTGACTTCCTAGGGGAATTGCAGAATATTTTTGTTAAAATACCTCTTTTACAAGCTATGAGGGACATACCTATTTATGCAAAAAATTTGAAGGAATACTGCTCAAAGAAACTAGGGAGGAAACCTAAGTATCCATTAACTATTCATGTAATGGGAAAACTATCCGATATCATGTTAGGAAAGGTCATGCCTGTAAAATACGGAGACCCCGAGAACTCGATTCTAACAGTACAAATTAATGGGATTGAAATACCAAATGTAATGGTGGATTTGGGGGCGGCCATTAACATTATCACTACTGAAACAATGAACACATTAGGACTTGGAAACATTAAACCAACCCCTACTATCCTAGAACTTGCAGACAGATCCACAATTAAACCAGTAGGGAAATTAGAGGATGTCATCATTTCAGTAGACTCGTGGAATTACTCCATGGACCTCCTTATATTACAGACTCGATCTTCTGGGTGGCCACCCATTGATCCTAGGAAGACTCTGGTTGGCAACTATATATGCCTACATAGGATTTCAATCTGGACACATGATCATATCAAATGGGATAGTTACGAAGAATCTCAAGCTCTATTCTCCTACGGAACCAAGCCCATCTAAAAAATCATTACCCAGTTAGAAATCTTTACCTGCAGAAGAGCCTGAACTTGAAAATGAAGATGTTATACCAGTTCTCACTATTGGCCAGGCCCTTCAATTTAAAACAGAAACTGAAGATGATGCCATTAACGCCTTCATTAATGATTCCAAATCTATTCTTAATCAAACTCGACACATTCTAGAATCTGCTATGGGTTGTGAAACACTAGAAAACATTGAACCAGAAGACGATATTGAGGACATTCCTATAACCCCATTTCAGGATAGTACTATCGATATTGAACCAGGGAAAACACTTAATATCAACCCGAACATGTCTGAATCTCAAACTAAACAGCTTTTGAAGGTCCTTCAAAATCATCAGGAAACTTTTTCCAGGGATTATATCGACATGAGGGGTATCCCTGCCAACCTATGCACTCATCATATTTACATTAAGGAAGATTGTCGCCTTGCAACATAGCCTCAATGGAGGATGAATCCTGCTCTCAAAAACATTGTTAAAGAAGAATTACTAAAATTATTGGATGTAGGATTCATTTATCCCATCTCAGATAGCTAATGGGTATCTCCGCTATTTATCGTTCCCAAAAAGAATGGTAAATGGCAGATCTGTGTAGATTACAGGGAGCTAAATAAGGCAACACAAAAAGACCATTTTCCTTTGCCATTCATTGACCAAGTCCTGGACACCTTGGCTGGAAAGAAATTTGTTTCCTTCCTAGATGGATTCAGCGGATATAACCAGATCCAGATAGCCCCGGAAGACCAGGACAAGAAAACTTTCACATGCCCGTGGGGAACCTTTGTATATAAGGTGCTTCCATTTGGCCTGTGTAATGCTCCTACTACCTTCCAGAGGGAAATCTTGGGGATTTTTTCTGATTTGATCGATGATAGTGTCAAAATCTATATGGATGATTTTACTCCATATGGGAACTCATTTGAGGAAGGATTGGAAAATTTGGATAAGGTACTCAAAAGATGTAAGCAAACCCATGTATCGTTGAGTACAGTTAAATGTCATATGATGAGGGAAGAAGGAGTAGTATTGGGACATTTTCTCTCAGCCACTAGAATTCAAGTTGATCCAACTAAAGTGTAATATTACATTTCACAATACCCAAAACACCCACACAGGTACGTAGCTTTATTGGTTGTGTTGGTTGTTACAGACGCTTTATAGAAAATTTTTCTAAAATAGCAGATCCAATATTTCAATTGCTAACAAAAGATGCAGAATTTTTGTGGACTGAAGATTGTGAGACAGCCTTCACGAAAATTAAGGGGCTGGTGTGCATGGCTCCAATCCTCCAAGGACCTAATTGGGCATTACCGTTTCACATACATACTGATGCTTCTCAGATAGTAGTAGGGGCTATTTTAGGACAAAAGGTAGACAAAACACCATATGCAATTTATTACGTCAGCAAGAATTCAATTCTTGCTGAATTAAACTATACAATGATAGAAAATGAATTCTTAGCTGTCATTTACGCTATCATTAAGTTATGGAACTACATCACCGGGTACTCTACTATTTTCTATACTGATCACACAGCAATCAGGTATTTGGTGGATAAACCTATTACTCCTGTCCGTATTATGAGATGGTTACTATTGCTTCAAGAATTTGATATTACAATAGTAGATAAGCTAGGAAAAGATAATGTAGTAGCTGATTTCCTATCTAGAATAGATAACAATGATGAATGCACACCAATAGAAGACAGTTTTCCCGATGAACGTCTTTTTTCAGTTTCTACTAAACCTCCGTGGTATGCAGATATTTCTAACTATCTTGCTACAGGGAAAGTGCCTCCTCATTTGTCGTATAGGGAACAGCGAAAGAGTATTCATCATAGTGACCGATATTCTTGGATGGCAGGGTACCTTTTTCATATAGAAGTAGATAATCAGATCCGGCGCTGTGTGTCTGAAGATGATATTTATGAAGTATTTAAAGCTACCCATGATGGCCCTTGAGGAGGGAATTTTGTGGAAAAAAGAATAGGCCACAAGATGCTACAAATGGGATATTATTGGCCTTTCATTTTTCGTGATGCTCAAAATTATGTCAGGAGGTGTGATAGTTTCCAACGTATGGGGCAACTCAGTAGAGATGATGAAATGCCTTTGCAAGCATAGCTAGTCCTCGAGCCTTTCAAGAAATGGGCTATTGACTTCATTGGACCCTTTAACCCACCCTCCCAGCAGAAAGTCCACATCTTGGTTTGTACTGATTACATGACTAAGTGGGTGGAAGCCAAAGCTATTGCAAAAGCAAAAAAATAGGTAGTCTCAGATTTTATATTTGAAGAAATTTTGCTTGATACGATACTCCAAGAGAGGTTGTTTCAGATGGAGGAGCACAATTCACATCACACAAGATATCAAATCTCATGCAAAAATATGGGGTCAAGCACAGAATGACATCTCCATACCATCTCTAGGCGAATGGACAAGTGGAAAGCACAAATAAGACATTAGAAAATATTTTGACAAAAACTGTGGCATATCATCATCGGGATTGGGCTCATAAACTTCCAGAGGCTTTATGGGCGTACAGAACAACATGGCGAAATACAACCGGGTTTTCACCATTCGAGTTGTTTTATGGGAAATCCACGTTGTTTCCAATAGAATTTGAAATAATCACACTCATAACAGCTCTAGAAGTTGGTTTAGATCTATCAGATGCCCAAAAACACTGATTGGCTCAGCTTAATGAACTTTATGAAATACGTTCAATGGTTGTCCAGCGAACTACTGCTATCCAACAGCAGAGAACGAAATGGCACGATAAGTTTATTAAAAATAAGGTGTTTCAAAATGGATATTGGGCACTACTTTATGACTCTCGTTTTAAGGATTTCAAGGGAAAGCTTTGCACTCGTTGGATGGGACCTTATGAGGTGGACGTTGTATTTGATAATGGAACAATCAAGCTAGTCACAATTGACAATACACGTACTACCTTTATAGTCAATGGACATCGCCTAAGACTATACCGAAAACCGACCTATAAATATGCTTTTATTAAACTACTCTCTGAGAAATCCGGTTTGAAGGTTATCAACGTAGAGAATCCTTCCTCTACACCCTAGTTGTAAAAAAAAAAAAACACAAAAAACACAAAACAAAACAATATATATATATATATATATATATTAAGGATTTTGTTATATTTTCTTGTCTTTTTGCAAGAGCTACGAATAAGGAGTGGAAATCAAGGATTTTTCTTGATGCTGCTACACCAGATGTTGTTACTTATGTTGCTCGGTTGCTACTACTCATGTTTTTGTTACTTGGTTGTTGCTACTCACGTTGCTATTACTTAGTTGTTGTTGCTCCAATGCTGTTACACCGGATGTTGTACTCCGATGTTGTTACATTGTTGTTGTTACTCGGTTGCTGTTACTCAGGTTGTTGTTACTCGGTTGATGCTACTCATGTTGTTGTTACTCGGTTGTTGCTTCCCATGTTTATATTACTCGGTTGCTGCTACTTCGATGCTATTACACCGATGTTGTTACTTCAATGTTGTTACACCGATGTTGTTACTCCGCTACTGTTACACTGATACTGTTACTCCGATGTTGTTACTCCGTTGTTGTTACACTGATGTTGTTACACTGATTCTGTTACACCGATGTTGTTACTCTGATGTTGTTACACCAGATGTTGTTACTCTGCTGCTGATACACCGATGTTGTTACTCTGATGTTGTTACTCCGATGTTGTTACATTGATGCTGTTACACTGATGTTGTTACACCGATGTTATTACACCATCCACATCATTACTGTGATGTCATCCTACCAACCATCACATCATCCAGGAAGGCCGTCAGGTACGCCTCCACGTTAATTTTACTGATTTAATTAAATATCCCATGTGAAGATTTTAATGCCGCGGACGACAAAAATGTAAGTTGGGGGGGGTGTCGTCATGCCAAGGACGGTGTAATAATTGCCTCATAAGTTAAGTGTGACATTCCGCTCATACAATTCCCATCAATATGTGGTATCATCATTAAATCGTATTGGGATTCATAAGATGTCTTTTCCACCTTGTATGAACAATTATTATTTTTATTTTACCACACTTACCATATTCTTTCATGATTTTTCTCGATTTTTTAGAGTTACCAACCGTATTTACCGTTATCACCTTTCCATTTTCACTATTTTGTTCCTCCAAATTTGGTACCCACCACCTTGCCCAACGGTCTGCTGCTACAGGAATTGTTGTTACAAATCTCCACAGTATGGGTGGGCTGGCTATGTGGCATGAACTTGAAAACACAGTTTCAGTTCGCAGCAATCCAGAGGTTTGGCAAGTTTTTGTCGACACAGGATGGGATATCTACTTTGACAGATTGCAGGGATTTGATGGAGGTATCACAATGGAATTCACACTCAATTTAGAGGAAAATAATTTGCAGGTTAGAGGTCTGGAATTTATTTTCATAGAGGAAGTAATTGCAGATGTTAGTGGGCTAAGACAGTAGGGGAAGCAATGGTTTTCTTGAAAAATTTCTCTCCCAGAATTTCCCGAATTGTTCCTGCAGGCAGGAGAAAGTGTTGTACAATTGGGCAGAGGATACGAGCGCAGAACTGTGTCGTATCCTTGGAATGAAATTGCAGGTTTCATAATAAAATAAATTAATTGCGAGGGTCGAGCCTCAGCCATGTTCAAGTATCACTTTAAAATTCTAACACACCTCTGATTTCCACATAATCAAGTGCATGCCCTAAATATGCCATTTTTCCTATTGAAACAACTGCAGCATATGGCACAGTCTGCTCGGTGCTCTCATCGAATGATGGAAGTACTTTCTAACCATGGATTCGTGCGATTATTGGTCGTGCATACAATAGGCAGGCTGCAGGTTTCTTGGGTGGAACTCTGTAGATCCTCAGAAGAAGCAGTAGCAGCTATGATTGCTGCTAGAGAAGAAGAACTAGCCTCTCCGACTGGTCAGGTGGAAGAAGAACCTTCAGAGGAAATTGATCAAGAGGAACCCGAGGAAATGGAAATAGAATGTAACCAAGGGGAACCCAAGGAAATGGAAACGGAAATTGATCAGGAGGAACCAGAGGAAGAAGAGATGAATATGGAGGAAGTAGTCGGCGACACAGACAAGGCTGCCACACAAGAACCAGCCTCTCTTGAAAAACCTATAGAGGAAGGAATTATGTACATTGTGCAGGAAATCGATATTGTTATACAGTCGTCAACCTTCGTCAATAAAGAACAAAGGATTGGAATTGTGGATAGAGGAATGGCAAGTGATGTTGTTTCGCAATAAATAGCATCACCTGCCCAGACAGATATGTAAGTTGATACAAGCAGGGGTGTTACAAAAGAACCACCCCCAATTCAGCTAGAACAGGAGGAGTCAACCCGCGAAATTGATGTTGGACCTCAAGAATCGGTACCAACTGTGAAAACAAAGGTGAGTCCCGAGAAAAATGAGGCTAAATAAGGAATGAGTTTGGTGTTCGATACTGTTCCACAAGAACTAGTATCGACCCATGAAGAAGAAGTGGTAAGAAAAGGGCAAGAGGAAAGAAGGGAATTGAGCCACAGAATCAATGCTGCTCCACAAGAACCAGCATCGACTCCAGTTGAGGTAGTAATGCATGAAGTCTCGGATGGGTCTGTTCCCTGTTCTCCATTCTAGTCCCTGATGCCAGAGGAGCGAGGAGATTTCGCTCGCCCAAACGGTTAATGGAAGAATTGGTTGTTCCCCCGGTACTAAAATTTTTTGACACGGCCAAGATTGGCCCAAACACTATTGAACTGGAACAATTGGAGGTTCACCAGGAAGATAGATTTCCTATAGAAACATCGAAACACAGAGGGATAAATGAAATTTCCAACCAAACAGTAGGAGCTTCCGGAAGAAATGTAGAAGAGGAAGGCGCTATGGATAGGGTGTTGGGTGTGCAGCCTGATTTTCTTCCTGATTCAGAGATCCTTGTTTTAGCTGGATGTATACCCCAGGAAAATTGTACACCCTTGCACGTGAGGGGGTGTGGGGGGAACTTGTCCCCCCCACAGGGTCCAGGGGGGCCGACCCCCCTGGCTGGGGGGTCCGGGGGCCATCGGTCCCCCGGCAGGGGTTTAGGGGGCAGTGCCCCCGAAGCCAAAAATAGATGTAAAATTGCCTTGTAAAAGTATAGTAATTTCTAGTCAATCCGGGCCGTTCATTAGGCGAATGATCTGACGGTAGAAGTTATGTTTAGTTTAGGGTTTTTTGCCCTAGAAGGCAACCCCTCACTTTTATGAGGGTATTGTATTGCAGCTGTGTATGGTATGTGTATTCTCTGAGCGGGAAAAGATAGGGAGACTATGAGAGAGAACAAAGGATATTACAGCGGATCTGTTGTAGGTTTTGTCTCTTCATTTTTTGCTGGATAATAGAAAGGAAGGACTAGCTGTTCAGGGTGAACGTAGCCCAAACTGGGTGAACCACATATATCTGTGTCTCTCTGGTTTTATGTGTTTTGTGTGCTTGTATTTTCCGCATATTTTATGTGTTTCATTGCTTTGTAATATTTAATTTTCTAACATAGGGGGCCCGGCTAGGAGGGCTTGACAAAAGAATCTGTAGAGGATTTCGGCAGCCTTCCGCCGCATTCTGAGCCTATCGTAGGTCCAGAACTTGAATTCACAGTTAAAGAGGAATGGGTCGAACAGTGTGAGAAAAGAAGGTTACTTCTCAAAAATAGGTATCAGCTGCAATTCAGTGAAACCATGAGACTGAAAAGGGAGGTTCCAGATTTGAAGAAGCAAGTTTCACATTTGAAAAGGAAGGTAAAAATATACAAATGGAGGGAAATAAAGCCGAAGATTGAAGTCTCCACTGCAGCTACCCAGACCGGCCCAATCAAAGAGTTGTTTGAAGTTTGAGAATTTGTATTGGTCGCTAAAATTCAAAAGTGGCAGTTTGCGGCGAGCGACCACAAGAAAGAAATAGCTAGGGTTCGATAACAGGTTGCTAGAGTCGTCACAGGGTACATAGATCAGTTATACAAGGCACGGCTGAAGCAGGCCAAATAGAAGGCCAGGATAGAAGAGTTGGAAGAACAAGTTCAGTTGCTAAAGACAGATAAGGAGAAGATTTTCTCCCTAGCACAGCAGGACAACACTTAATGTGCGAACTCTACATTCATGGGTATTATTTGAAGCATGATCATTCCTTTAACCCCATTCCATTCATGGGGTACATTCACTTAAGGGCTTTCACCTCCTATACCATCAATCAGATTAAATGGAGAAAGGCCCAGGATACATTTGAGGAAAAATCAAGCCGGAAAGCCATTAATGGTGAGAAGAGAGCATGGTCAGTCTTCCAACATTTATAACAAGCATTATACCTTTATACATATTGAGGGCCTAAAGGACACATGTCAGAAAATCAGAAGTGGTGTGCTGACCTATGTGTCGACCAGATTACGACATTTCGCAAGGAAGCCCTTGACAATTATCAAAAAATATGGATGTTGTCTTCTTTAGCCGTCAAGGGAAGAAAACCATTTGGGGCACCTAACTTTGCACATGCCTTAGAAATAATGTCGGGTTATGTGGAATGTATTCATACCTGTGGGGTTAGATGGATGGGATTAAGATTTCAATTTCCCCTTTGATGGCTTCCAGCTTCACAGTATACTCCTTATAACGTTGAACCCGACTGGTGGAAAGACGTTGTTTTGACAGAATGATATAAGCCACCAAAAACAGAAATGGCTGCAGAATATGACCTCACACAGCTTCATGCCAATCACAGTCAGTCCAATCTGGATCTGAGGAGACAACGAGCTGCATGAGGAGATGCAGATAGACCAGTTGGGGGGAGATGTTGGGCACCAGATTTGTATACTTTCCTCTCCCATTTTTACCCTATCTTTATGTCTCTTTGTGCCATTATTTATGTTAAAGGCATGAGGTAAAACCCTTCTTCCTATCTTTTATGGGATATTTGATTAATGATGTATTTGTCATGGAGGTTTTACCTTTCCACATATTAACTCCTATATTTCTTCAGATTTGGCTACAACAGGCGCGTTGCGGCCGCAAGTCAAGGCACAGCCCATCATTTCCAGTGTCTTCCTTATTTTCTGCTATAGCATGATAGCCATGGGTGTATTATCACTATCTTAGACTTTCTTACGATTTCTTGTTGGGAAATCTGGTTGTCGTTGTGACGATATGTATTTTTGTAACAATGGAGTCATTGGGAGGAATTGGGGGTTTCAGGACTATTATATAAAGAGGCCTACGGGCTGTGAATTAGGGAGACCCTTTTTGGATACACAAAATTTGTAATTAATCTTTTTATCATTAATTGAATATACAGCAGCTCATTTGTTCTCCTGTAATCTTTGAGTTTCTGCAGCCCTGATCCAAGAGATGGGCCCACTCTTGTGATTAGGTGTTGCGTTCTTCTTTCTTTTCATTGCAATGTTGAGTTTGGTGTGATTATTTAATTATTGTTACAGTTGTGTTCATTGTTGTGGATGCCTTTTATTTCTGCGGTTCATTTCATTGTTGTTAGAGTGATAATTGTGTTATAGACTAAACCTGTGATCTCCAGCGGACCATGTGCTTGTATCTGCATATACTTTGTCGTTATTCTTATAATAACTAACGCCCTCGGGTTGATAATTTATGTGGAAAAGGGATTGAATTTTGTTCATATCCCGACACCGACAGTCGCAACTCTACTTCATCTCTAGTCCATCACAGTGTAAAGCATCTCAATCAAAATATTGTTATTATTATTCTGACTTCATGCTTTAGGGGGGAATTTTTATAGGTCAATTTTTGCACCATTCTCAATGACCTATTTAACTGGAAATCATCTCCAGAACCAATGAATAGGGTCTATCATCCCCTATCATTTCAGTTGCTACAGGCCGTAAGACAAAGAACAAGACAAATCATCCATGACTTTCATCTGCAAAGGTTTCCAAGTTTTGAAGTTTATAATATATCATATGAGAGCTCACCAAAATTGTCTCTAAAGGGACTAACTGCATTGCATATGTAAGTAACCCCATTCAAAGGTGCTCTGCGAATAACTTCTCGACATTCAAGGGTGCGTTGGTCACATTGTGAGCAAAATTCTCCTTGTTCCGGAATCTCCACTTAGCCAATGCCTTCTAGAAGGGTTCACATTTTTCAAACTTCAAATCCATGTGTCCATTTGATACCTATGAGATTGGGAACATGTATTTCCTTTATTATAAAGTCATTGATTGTAAAACTACCTTCAGCTCCTCTATAAATTGAACACAGATCCTAGTGTTTGAAAGGAAGAATTTGAGTAGAGAAATGTTGGTGGAATTTCAATTAAGGGTTTGATTTGTGTAACATGCTGCTGGAGAGATCTACATTTTTATGAGGCTGGGATGTTGTTGGAGATGGTCACTTCAAATCAATCACTAGGTTGTAACCTCCCCTTCTATCCATTAATAAAGATTGTTTCTTACTTTCATACATATGTATCAGTATAAGCTCATATTTTCCATATTATGAATTCTTATCTGAAGCATATGGTTTAAGTTTCATTGATTTAACTAAATAACTTGAATAGACATCTGTTATTGCTATATTTTTTCGTTTAGTATTCATCTTTGCAGGAAATATTTTCGGACATCTAGCTTGGATTTGAAGCTACAGCAAGAGCGACAGAAGGAGAATAGGAAGCGCTTGGACTCCAAGTAAGTTCTTTGATCTGTTCTATGTGTCTATTTGCAGTTAAGAAAATTAGTCACAAAGTCTTTAATCTGTTGTTCTAGATAAGCACCTGTCTAGGGAAGAATGATTTATTCGTAATTCATAATTCTGCATAACACCCTTGTCAGGATACCACAACACAGAAATTCTATGCTCATTTTCAGGAGAAGGGAGTCCACATCAAGAGAAGGTTCAACAATGGATAAGCTAATGATGTGTAATAAACAAATTTTTCTAATTACTTCATCAGTGAGTCAAACACCAGAGTTTTAACCCCAAGGAAACTCTTGGTGGTTCATCAACCCTCACAAATAATTGAGTGTATCTTCCTAATCCCATAGTTTCATGAATCCAAAATATTCTAATGGGTTCTTTAGCCTTCGGGCAAGCCACTACCCTCTATAATATTTCACCATGAAAGCCTCTAAACTTTTCCTCATATGGTTCATTTTTTCCAAAACTCAGTCCCTGTAATATAGATCATTCCTCTCCCTTTACACCTCCAACCCTTGGAGGAATTTCTCCCAGTGCTCACCATTGCTTCTCTCAAATGTGCATGCCTCCTTGGATGAGAGTTTTTTCTATCTACTTATCATATGTGTGCATGTCTTCTCTTCCCTCATAGACTTGTTTCGTTCCCTCCCCAACATACCAATAATTTATCATTTTTTGAGCCCCATGTAGGTCCATTCCTTGGACAGTGTAACCCATGCTTTATTCAATATTTTTCATCCTCTTCTTGCTTTCTGTTGGAGCTTAGAGGACACTTGGAATTATCCTCTTATTTTTAGTTAAATTTATTGCTCAATAAGATTAAACTCAAAAAAAAGTAACCCTTACCCAAGATTGAGGAATAATTTGTTGGATCAGTTGTAGCAATAAAAATTCTTCACCAATTTGGATTTAAAATCAAGGTATCACCAAGTGGTAATTAAATAATAAAACATTTGGAATACCAACTTCAAAAAAAAACAAGGCTTGTAAGAGTGGTTTGTTATTCAATTTAGTTTATACAATTCACTAACTATATTCATGATATTAATGCATCATGCATGATTCCCTTATCTAGATTCATTTATTATTGTTTATATAGATGATATACTAGTTTATAGTGCATCCTAGCATGACCACATCTTACACTTGATGTAGGTGCTAAAGTCTTTGATGAAACACCAACTACTGGAAAATATTATGAAATGCGAGTTTCCACAAAAACATTGGTGTATGAAAATTATGTGAATGGTGGAGGGGAGATCAAGATAGCTCCTACCAAGATGGAGACCATCATGAAGAGATTGGTTCCTACAAATTTTTCTAAAGTTAGGATTTTACTTGGAGCCAGTATTTGAGGAAATTCATAATTTCAATTTTATCAATAGCTACCACTCCACGTTATAACAGTTAGTGGCATGATTTTCTAGTGGGGGAAGGGTCAACAAAAAGCCTTTAAAATGTTGAAAATTAAATCCAACTAAGCATGAGTTCTCATGTTACCAAGCTTGCAATCATCCCTTTAAAGTGGAGATAAATGCACTTGGGTAGGCCATGGGAGTGATCTTGATTTAGGGAGGAAGGAATGCATGCTAACATTTTTTAGTGTTTCATGAGGCATTTCACAACTACCCTACCTACAACAAGGAGTTGTACGCTCTAGTACAAGCTATCAAAAAGTGGAAACATTAGCTATTGGAAAAGGGGACCATTATCCACACAAATCAACACACACTATAATACCTATAGACCTAAAGTAAGCTACATCGTACCAAACAATATAAGTGTATGGGGTTCTTATAGCAGTTTCACTTAGTAATGAAGCATAAGAAACGCATCACAAACAATTTGACCAACATGAATTGAAGGCCACCCACATAAATATTATATCTTTGGGAACTATAATGCTTGTGGATCCTTCCAACCATGATGAATATAAATAGGAATATATAGATTATGAGGACTTCAAGGAGTTGTTTTAACAATTTCAAATCCAAACTCATGTAGACGATGGTCATAGCACAATCGACTTTAATCTCTAGAATGTGTTACTCTACAAGTTGGATAAGTTAAGTTCCTAAAGATAAGCAACTACAGTTAATCAAAGACACTCACACCTCCAAGGTTGTAGGTCATTTTGGTGTAGGGAATATAATGGCCAGCATATAAGGTATGTGTACTAGCCTAGAATGTAGGAAGATTTCACAAGATTCATTATAGAATGTATGCTTTGTCACACCAACGCCTACTAGTAAACATGAAACATGTTTTATTTCATTCCTTACCTCTACCCAATAATTCTTTGGAAATCATTTCCATGGAATTTTTAGGAGGCTTACCAACAAGTAAGAAGGGACATGACTACATGTTCATGTTATTTGAAAGGTTCAAAAAGATGTGAAATCACATGCCCTATAAAAGGAACATCAAAGGGAAAGAAGCAGTACATTTTTTCTTTGAAATGGTATAGGTGCACTTCAGGATACCAAGGAGCATAATTTTAGACAAGGACAATAAATTTATCAATGAATTTTGGACTACATTATGGGACATGATCGACAAAAAATTAAATAGGTTTACAATTTTCCATATGCAGATAGATGGGGGAAAAAATTAGTCAAGAGAACTTTGGTGCAACTTTTGAGGGGTTAGAATCAAAAGGAGTTGAAAACCTAAGATGAAAATATGGTATACATACAACCATTTGAAACTTTTTTTGGATATTTTCCACCTTCACCTGTGGATTTTGTGTATGGAAAACAGGGACTGAGGGAGGATATCAAAGATGATGCATTAAGAGAAAAATTATTTTTGAGAAAATGATCCATTTGCAAGTAAAGGATATTTTGAAGTAGTTGTTGTTTGTGTCCCGTGTTTTGATAGTTTGGAAAATCAAAAGACAAGGCAACATCAGAACCAATCTTTAGAGTTACAGGATCTAGTCCTCCTGTTCTCAGAGAGGGATCTCTCAAATGTTTGTTTGCAAAGGTTTATCTTGTGTGCTTTGAGTATAGGTTTTAGACTAGTTATTAGGTGCAAGGGTTTTGTTTGGTTGGATTGGTACTGCGGAACATGGAAGGTCTAGGAAAGATAGATAGAAAGAAGGAGTGTCTGTTTCATAGGGAAATGGAGTCAGAATGAAATTGGTAACAGGCTCATAAGTGGATATGGGATATCAAAGGGAAAATCTAACTTGGCCACAGGATCCTTTAGTTTGTGAATGAGATGGACATTAACGTTTTGGAAAAGAAAATTTTAATTCTCGACAAAGGGAACTTGAAAACATAATTTGAACATAAAGAGGTATTTGATAGACAAGGCTAACCATAAATTCTAAAAACCACACTTTAAGCAAATGATGACTTTAAGACAACTTTTAAAATGAAATCTAAGATTCGAGGAACATCCTATTTCCTCAAATATTTTATTTCAAAGGAGTTAGAAAACATAAAAGATTCACTGATAATTGCAGTCATAGAAGAGGGAACACCTAAAAACATCTATGATCACAACTATGAAGACCTTCAAAACAATTGTTCAAGCAATGACAAAGGGAAAGATCAAAACAGACCTCTTTGGCTAACTTAAAACAATGGTACTTCAAAGGGAGACTTCAATAACAGCTTTCAAGTGATAGCAAACAAGCAGGGAGAACCATAAATCATGTTGAAACCAACTATTTGAGATATTATAGAAATAAACAAGCATGAGGACTAAAGAGAGAGATTGAAGACTCTAAAATACCTCAGCAGAAGAAAACATAAAACAGTGAAGGATGAATAGGTCTAAGGTGCTTCCAGGAGTCATTTCTTAGCCTAAAACTTTCTATCCTACTGTAGTAAGAAATTATGAAACATAATGAAAACAGGAAAAGCAACAGACAGTTCAGAATACATCACCAACAGCCAAGCTCATGAATCCAATGGTAGAGCCTTCTCAAGAACAAGCATGCCACAACATCATCCAACTTCCAAGACTTCAATTTCTTCTTCGAACTTCAACATACTATGTATTATTTCAGAGAGTTTCCAGTATTACAACTAGTGACCAACCAACATTTCCTCATCTTCTACAGTAGTATTTATAGAAGAATGAGGAGGTGGGAGAGGATAAAATATCTCCCAGGACAATTAATATAGACTTAAATGACTTCTCGGCCTTTGAGGGGCTTGATGAAGAAGTTTACAGATGTTTCTGTCTGTATTAATTGTTTTACATTTAAGATTAAGCTTGGTGGGAGCTTTTTGTTGACTTTTAAGGCTCTGTTTCAGGATGTAATAACTCTGCTGATATTTTTTTGCATTAAGTTCCCTTAGCAGAATTAAATCTTTGGCTGCGCTGAGGCAAATATCTGATTTGATCAATAACTTCAGCCTCTGTTTGAATGCTTTGGGGCAACAGGTGGTTCGGTGGTAGCTGGGAGGAATCAATTTGCCTCAGATGTGGCGATGGAGGCCTTTCTGTCTGATAAAATACTTATGATTTTCTTTAATTTTGTTTTAATTTGGAGGATTAGGCTTTTGATAATCAATCTTAGCCATAATCCTCACAAATTTGTCTTCAATATTTTGTTCCTATGTTCTGTCTTCGACACTGATACTCTTTTAATTTATTTAACTATGTGTCTTTTTGATGTGCAGGCCGCGCAGGGCTCACATGGCATCAATGCCCATGAAGCATCAACGAGACGTGGAAATCGAACCCTTGGATGGCTTTTTTCTAATGAATTGAAGGCAGGAGAATCGTCATTCTCGGCCTTTGGCTTTTTATTTAATATGATGGAAAACCATTGAAACCTACAAAACATGAACAATAGTTATAAAATCCTGCTTTATTTAGGTTTTACTGCTTCAGAAAGTATGGGGAGGAGCGTGGCCATTGGATGGCATCATCCAACGGTGTAGATCTGTTCGGAGGAGTTTGAAAGGAAAGTGGAGGAAGAATTAAGACAGATCCATTGATTGCGCAGTGATCGACGGTTGGGATTGATCAAGAGAAAATAAAGCGAGGGAGTCAATTTATGAAGAAATGGCGAAAATTCGATGAGATAAGGTTAAAAACCTTTGTTATGAGGCAAATATGGTTAAAAACTGAGTTTGGGGTTTGGGACGATCGTGGGCTGTCAGATGAGATCGGCCTACAAGATCGACGGTGGAGATTATATGTTAAACACCCTTTATACAAATATTATACCTCGGACTTCAAATCCCCTGATAAAACTAAGTTGTATAACCATTTCGGGTCACAAAAGGAGCTTGCTAATGTCAGGGTGTTTGTGACCCAAAATTTTTATGAAATCCACCATATAAAGCTCCCCGGGTCCGTTTTGGGACCTACTGACGTTAGCTCAAGTGTGACCCAAAATTTCTATGAATTCCGCCCTATAAAGCTCCCCAGGTCCGGAATTCACGACCATGCGAGTAGCCGAACAAGACCCACTCCAATCCACTGCTGCTGCGTGGATGCTAACTAGGCGTTGGGACCACCGACTCTGTGGGACCGCTGACTGTTGTTGTGGTCGTGGGGATCAGGGTGACTAATTGTGGGCCATCGATCCGCAGATCAGATCGACGGTGGAGATTTTTTGATAAATGCGTCGTACTTTAATTCATCCCCTGAGCTTCTTTTGAGCACGATCACCGTCCAATGAGCCAGCCTCAGATCGGATGGCGTACATAAATATCGCGTTGAACCCACAATCGACATTTAACGCGTGGGGAGGGTGGGTTTTCAAAAATGCTTAAGGCCACGTGTCGGCTTGTGACATTGATCGCGATCAAATGGGGAAAATAGCTTATCCCACAAAGGCAATGCGATCAAACTGCTCCGGTTTTTTAACAGTAAGTGACCGTGGGGACCACCGGGGTGATTGATTTGTGGGTCGTCGATCTGCAGATCAGATCGACGGTGGGGAGCGAATTAAGCTTTGTACCGGCAGAAACCTTTATGATACATGAAAACCCAAAAAATTAATACAAACAAAGGTTTTATTGCTTCGGGGGCAGAATATATATTTATAATACGGCTTGGCGCCCGTCTGCGAGGCCATGGTCTATATGAAATGCAATATGATCGGGGGCTATAATATACAGGGCTAATCAGCATCGAAGTTTTTGTTTAACGCATAAACAAGTGCGCTCCGTGAGTTGCTCCGACGCGATAAGCACTTAGGACCTTAGCACTCGGTTCTAGCGCTGGGGCACATGGAGGGGAAATGGTTTGGATTTAGCCTAAAGGGGTTTAGACCCATAGTCAAAATACTTGTTTTTTAAGACATTTTCAAGATGTTTAGAAGGATTTTGGGGGTTTCGATATAGTTCAAAACAAGTTTTAAACTTTGTAAAAATGATTTTCATAAATGGAAGAAGGGGAATCATACAAATAGAGGAGTTTTACGAAGGAAAAGGGGAGAAAAATGGAGGTTAGTTTTTTAAGTGATGAAAGGGAAAAAGGTGATTTTGCAGTAGTTTCTTCTCATGAAATCAGCAGAATTCCAGAGTGTAAAATGGGGACATTAGGAAATATTTTGGACAGAGGCATGAGGCCTTCAAGATTCTTCAAGAGATAACACTTTTTTGTAATAAAATTTGTTCCTTGAAGGCTCCAAAAATGATTTAGCCACCTTTTGGTATAACAAATTTTATAGGTGGCTAACAGTTGCAATAAAAATACAAATTTATCTATCATCATTATAGAATATATAATTCATTCACAATGTGAGACAAAGTATGGCTATAGTTCAACAAAAATACAATAACTCTATGATAAGTTCCTTCCTATATACTAGAAAAGGTGGGATATAATGCATACACACTCAGTATACCCCCGTAAATGCACATTTAATTAGTGATTAATATCAAAAATAGGAAAAACAATGAGCTTACTATTTTGTAATAGGAAGAGGAACAAGTCCTACCTTCCATAGAGAACCTAACCCCAAATACCGAAGTAGAGTTGACAGAAGATAATTTTTTTTAGAAGAGTTCCAAAACTACAGGATATGAAAACATGACCTTTGGAATATTGGCATGAATGGACAACTTCAACACAAGGCTAAATGGTACTCCAAGGAGGCGATAGAGGAAAAATTTTCTCACCTCATTCAACAGACATTCCAGGGACCAAAATCCTCCCAAAATGGGAAATTATGATATTGATTGGATCATTATATTAGTTTTAATCTATATCAATGCTTTTATAGTGGAAAAAATAAAGGAAACCACTTGCAAGGTAATTTTTACCAAGATTCCTAGTTTGGGAAATTAGGGGTGAAAAAATTTCAAAGCCATTTGAGGACTTAAATGATACATTTTTTTTGTCTCAATCTTACTATGGACCAAGATTCCATATTCTACAGATTGACACACTTCCAATGGTGCAAGAATCACCTAAATTAGAGATTATATTAGAAATTTGTACCTCCTGCAATTTGACCTATCATGTTTGACCATCACAGTTCAAGAGGATTCAATGTCAACCCCCATTACTCATGAAAAATGCGTTATCCATGTGAGTATTATGAAGAAGACTTAGAAGGGTCAAAGTTGTAACTCTAGCTAAGATATGGAGTCAAACTTGACACTTGGTTGGAAATGGGGCTATGTTAAAAATATGCCACTAGGAGCAGAAGGGGTTCCATTCATTTTGATTGTATCTTTCTCCACATAAGAGCAAAGAAACTAGGAGTGGGAGTGAGAGAGCATAATGAAGGGTTTTTAATGTTCTAAAATATACTAAAATAACATGGGTCTCAAGAAACTCCATAGAAAGTGCCTTATCCTTTGTACTTGCATTATTTATATTTCAAAGAAAGAGATATCAAAGAAACATCACCCTCCAGCTAGGTTTTCTCTCATAAGGGTTTCTTGAAGCATACCTTGTGTTCATTGTGATCGGTGTATGATTGTATTTTTTTGTTCTCTAAATTTCGAATTTTATCTATTACATGCATAATCATAAAATAGTAAAAAATAAATATGGAATCTAAGTAAATTAACCCTAACATTATATTCTATCTATTTTTATAATATCTATTATGATAAACTATCCAATTTAATATCCATGGCAGTGTATAGATCATGGGAGCCAATAATTTATGGGCGGCCAAATTGAATTCCCTTGAAGGTATGTTTAAGTACATCCTTATAAAACTCATGTATAACTCTTTGAAATCCATTGTAACCAAACCCAATGTTCATAATCATCATGCACTAATAACAGTAAATCATAGTCTCCTATTTATGTAGTGAACATTTTAGATTCAAAAAAAATAGTCCCCCATTCGAATTTTTGCATTCCCATAATTTCCACCATATTTCATCATACCTCCATTGGCTATCGTGATTGGTAAATTTTGCACCACATGGACATAAAAATAGGTTTGTTTAGAAACTCAACAATGAATAAAATTATGGTTGTTTTTGTCCTTAGTTAAGATGGTTACTTTTGTATACTTAATATAACCAATCAACTTTAGGGTTTCAGGAAATAAAACTCCTAAGAAATTCTGGAAGGAAATGTAGCATTTACTTCGTCAAGCTCTGAATGACTTCCTTTGAAACTTCCATGGGCATGCAAGTTCGTACCATATCTATGAAAAATAATTCAATTTCCTTACATTTATTCCCTTTGACTCAATATTCATCACATTGATAGAAAATTTTATTTCTCTAACACTTGGCTTCTTCTATGAAGGTCAATTTGTGGAGCCACCGAGGTGAAGTCAGTAGTGTGGTTGTAGGTACAAAAGAGGGATGTGGGTGAGAAATAAAGGTGAATTTTGGTCAAGGTATTTACCACCATTTATACTTAGTAAATTCGTTGAGAGGTCTCCAACCAAGTGGATGGGTGAGCCATTAATACTTGTCCTCCAATATCCTCCTCTAGACCACTAATAAACATTCCTTGAAAAATGAATTGATGATTTCCTTTGTGTAAATTTTCATTTTCTTGAAGGCTATTATAATGTCTTTGACTATGACTATTTTGTATAACTTGGAAAATTTTCCCAAAGATTAAGTGTTTGTTTAAAGGAAATGATTGAAGGCCTTCACAAATTTTCTTTGGAAAATGTACCCCCATAGGACGTTGTATTCCATTTCCACCATTAACATTAATCCAAGTATAACACCCATACTCGAATATTAGGTCATCAATAATACCTTGGAGGGAGAAGAAATAATAAATCCTTTTGGGTTGAAACACTCAAACTTGTTCATATCTACTTCAAGAAATATATGCCACATATAATTTTGATTATCGAAAAAGGGTGGCCTAATGCAACATTCTCCTTATAGGGATGATTCATCACTAACCAAATCCACCTAAAACTCTTTCTAGTTGGCTACATTGGGTAGAATGGTGGATTTAACTAATAGTTATTGTTGCATGTCAGTTAGCATAGCAACCATGAGATTCTAAGGAATTTATCTTAGAAACCTATTTATTTTAGTTTATTTGAGAGATATTGGTTTCAATATGAGTGATCGATTTTACAATTGGGTAATCATGTTCTCCATGGTTGTATTTATAGTGACATCATGGTTTAATAGAGCCCACCATAAATGTTACTAGAGAATTATATCAAAGAAATTATTTTTAAGGAGTTGTTTGAGATATGTCTCCTACAAATATTGGTTCAAGTCCATGAAATAGGTTACTAGAGTGCTACATCAATGTATCAACATTACACAAAAGAACTCTTTTGAGATAAGTCTCCCAAAATATTATTTTTTCCACTAGACATTTTTTACTACTACTAAAGTATTACTCCCCTCTTAACATTATTTCAATGATTTAATTTTAAAATTTTCAATATTCGAAGATATTTTTTTGTACTATACATGTTCTAAAGGCTAGGGTTTGTAAGATATTAAGAGAAAAGGAGTGTCAGGTGCTATAGCTCTCTGATATACCTCAAGGTTTCCAACAATAGTATCCAACCAAACATTTCACAATGCTAACTAAGTATATTAGACCATACCCTTAGCCATACTACCCATTTCCCTTTTATGTGATAGTAATATCCATGAGAGTTTTTCTTTATAGCAAAAAAATGGTTGATATGCTAATGTAAGTTTGTTTCAAGTGCACATATTTTCCAATATGCTTGAAGCTACATGGAAGATTGAATTTAGATACTATTCTATCTAATGTAGTATTTCTCATTAGGTACCAATTTTCACCACCAAATGATAAATCGTTATGTTTAAAGATAGTGGAACACATATATGTCCTTAAAAAAAACTCTAAACTCTACGTGTATGTTGGCATAGGAAAGAGCTCAAATACCTCCCTTACTGTACTTAATCGGATGATATATTAAATTATGAGAAATCAAGAAATATAAACTACATAAAAGTAAATTTAAGAGCCAATGATATGAAGCTTGTAAAATATAACCACTGCATTGATAATCTAGAAATAGAGAGAAACGTTCACATGCCTCTTCAAGGGGATAACCTCTAGTTTTAAAGGCTGCAACATAATAACAATATTGGCAAAACATTGCATAGCCTTCTATCTTTATAGATAGTTTCCCACTAGAAAAACTCTAACTACTTGCAATCAAATCAATAATAAGTATCAACCACCTAATGGGCCTTACTTAATAATAAAGACCCTTTTACATTGATCTACCATCCACTAACTATGTAATGGGCCTTATTCAAAGAAGATGGCCTCATACATTCTTTACCTAACTACTAAGTATCCCAAATTAAGGAGATTAGGGTAAGACCTAACATAAGAGAGGTAAAATATATGAAATTATAACATGGACACATGGATATTTTTCAATGTATTATTCAAAATGAGAATGAGAATGTCGTCCTCATTCCTTTTTAGTTAATTCCACAATTCAATAATGATAATAACGATATACATTTACATTAAATAAATTATTGAGAAAATGATATTAAACATTATAGTCAACATAACATATATGCTAAATTAAATATTGAGCTCAATAAAGAATTTGTTAGTTAGACTAAATTATCACTAATAATATACAACTTGATTAATTTTATTTCACTTGATACAATGCATTTTCAAGTGTCAATGTGGGTCATATATAAATAAATAAATTGATAAGAAAAACTCAATATTAATAATTACAACATTACCTAAAAACTCTCATTATATAAAAGGTATAATGATTATGTTTCTCAATAAAACTAGTAGTGCTTCCTTTCAAATATTGCACCTCTTCTAACCTAGAAGACTCATAAAAAGAAAACCTCCAATTAAAAAAAACTAAAAGGACTTATTCTCACAATTGTCAAATTATAGAATCGCAAAAGTTATAATTAGATATAGTATTATTTCATAGAAAGAAAAACAAATAAAAATAACACTAAAATTTAATAATAAGGAAAAACTTCAAATTTTAAGGAATATATATATATATATATGAAATTCCAATGATCTTTCTTATTTTATAATTCCTTTATTTATATAGGTTACACTTTGATGCGTATAAAAAAAACTCTGTATATTTCCTCTCTTTGTCAAAAAGAAGGGGCTTCCTATAGAATTACAACGTGTATTACACAAAATTGACCATCATTGTTGTCAAACCACATGTTGAATGCAATTGTTTAAATAGCTTAAGTTTTGTATTAGAGTACTTGAAGCCACATTCTTTGCATTAAGTCCAAACGAACATTCGTGTTAGTGTCTGAATTATTGAAGGCATTATCATGATTAGATTCATTTCGATTTATTGAAGGCCATATAATTATATTCCTTCCCCAATAAAATAATGCAACTTGATATATTCATAGTTTTGGTAGTTGGTTATACATTATGATTTAGTCAGAGTTTTTTTAAACTATTAAGTGAAAATGTTTTAATAGTTTTTTTGAGTTATTATTAAAATTTAAATATATGTGTAAAATTTTATCTGAGAGAGACTGGACTTTCAGAGTTTTATTTTGTAAGACAATTAAAACTTGAAATTTGTGGTATTCAAGAGGAGATACTAAAAAGAAATCTAAACATATTAAGAGTTGGTGTGTTTTAGGTTGAGTGCGATCCTCATATGATTTTGATGATATAGATGTTCTTGGGTCATAGTTTCTTAGAGCATAGGCTAGTTCTACAATTCATGAACACACTAATAAACAAAATATATATATATATATATATATATATATATATATATATATATATATTTAATAATTCACCTTACATATAAAATTAGTATATTTTGAAAATAATATCTCAATAATAGATTCATTGTTTTCATAAATTCATCTTTGAATAAGTAATTATAGGATAGTGATCAAGAAATTTAAATATTTCACATAATGTGGAACAAGCTACCTAGGGATGACTTTACTTCCTAGCCACATGCACTTTTACACAAATGTCACCATGAGTTAATACAATCATATGGCAAAGGATAAAAGTAATAGTTATGTCATTGATCATGTTCATCTTTAAGTGACCTTGGTGACCTCAACAAATTTAGGGTAAAGTAGTGCGGGACACAACATTGTTGGACCTAACTAAGATAAGGTCTCTTGGTTGACCTTAAACAAATCAAGGGTAGAGATAGGTATCAATAGACCTTAATAGTGCTAAGTAGATCAAGTAGAGAGACACGCATGCAATAAATGTATAAAACAACAAGGCTTCTGACATATGAATTTGTCAACATATAGCTCAAGGGTTAGCTCAATCGATTGTTCCCAATGTTTTTGGGTATTTTCTAATTCCATTTCAATATATGATTAGTTTGAATCCTCCTAGGTGAGGCGCACTAGTATACACTAATGGGTTTTTACTAAAAATGTCATTCATTAATGTGGAGAAGCATCTCTTAAATATAGGAAGCATCTCTACTTGATGTACCTAGAACTATTAAAGGTAGAAGATACATGCGCAACAAACTTATAAAACAAAAAAGATTATTACATATGTATTTGTCAACATATAGCTCAAGGGTTAGCTCAATCAATTGTTACCAATGTTGTTGGGTATTTCTAAATCTATTTTAATATATGATTAGTTTGAATCCTCCCAGGTGAGGTGCACTAGTATACACTAATGGGATTTTACTAAAAATGTCATTCATTAATATGGAGAAGCATCTCCTAAATTTGCGTAATGTTTTCCTTTGAAAAAATCATATCTTGTCCAATATTCTTCAATCATATAAATATAGAATAAGTGGAATAAAAACAAATAAAACATACAAAAAAATTTATATAATAAAATTAGCATCATATAATTATAATACTTGCCTTTATAAAATGTCATAGCCCAAAATCCCCTTTATACCCCCACCCTTTCCTCTTCATGATCAAAGGAATGGTGGTTGTGATAAAGGAGAGAATAGTGTAGCTATATTTCCTTGTAAGGAAAAATATTGGGTCTCATTATAACATCATATTACTCAGTTTTCATTTAAAAGATATTTTCTTTATATTATTACTTATATATTTTCTATATACTCTTATTTAGGACATGGACAAAAAAAAATGTTTGTTTATTCATAATAACATTTCATATTAATGAAACAATCAAAATGTAATTCTTTTTTCAAAAAATGATGATTTACTAAAGTCATATTAGTGTATTTTCACATTAACAATATAGACAGTGTATTTTTACAAAATTTGAATATTATAACATTGATAATTATATATTCATCTCTCTTTGAAATATTTCCAGCCCTCTGTGGCCATATTAGTTTAAAAAAATGAGTCAATCCGGCATACAAATGATATAGCATTCATGTTGTTCCATCATGACTAATATGTTTCACTCAACCTTGAATTTATATAATTGTTGGTTTTTGCAATATTATAAATTACTTATCAATAATGTAGTCATTGAAAAATCATCTTCCAGTTCCATTAGAATGAAGCACTAGTCAATACCATGATTAAGGTCATCTACATATTTCACCTATAAAATATTGAAAATGTTATGCATTATTATACTAGGTGATAATGTCCACCTATATAACAATCGAATTTAAAACCTTCAATATATGTGAAAACCTTTTCCACATTTCATAGAAAGTTATCATTTTTTTCAACTATAAAAAGAACTTTAATATAATTAAAATTGCCTTATCAAATAAGAAATAAAATCTCATTATAAAAAACCAACCATCATTCTATATATTTGGAAATGAGGGAAAATCATCCTTTTAATATATCAATATATAATTCTTAAATACAAACTTGAAAAGTGAAAATCAAGACTGAAAGATAAATGTATTTCAAAATCAAAGTCATTTCGCATTTCATCACATTTAAATTATTAAATTATATTATTAATATTTTAAATTGCATAATTCATTATTCATTGTGGAACTTTGTATGTAAGTGATTGTAGTCAATAAGTACCATTGTAATAATAACTATTTGCAAGCTACAACTATTGAGATGTTTTACAATTACCTTTGCTTGTAATCTTTCATTGCATAATGAAACTAATAACCTATGATTTCCCATGAGCTTGCAAACCATGTGAGGACTTGAATTTAATTTTGTTGCTACATTAGGCTTTGACCACAACAAAATCTAATAAAGAAGAATGAAAAGGAAAGAGGAAATATTTCCAGGTAGTTTTTATAGGCACAAAGAGTTAGGAAACACCATGTTAACCCCATAGAGAGAAAAATTAACAAATTTTATTGCACTTGTAAAGTAGATTTGATGCTCTTTCATGGTGGATATTCACATATGAAGGTAAATAATGGTTTCATTTAAGTTATTACAATTATCTTCCTTGGAATTTTGTAATAAGAAATGTTTTTTCCAACATGACATTTCTTTATAAAAAAATTGGAGAATGATTTGAGCAACCAAGTTTAAATTCAGGGAGAGGGAGCTCTTGTGGCCACATGGACTTCTTCCAAATCATGGTTTTATAGATGGGTTTGAAGATGAAAGGGTGGCAATGATGCATAATTAGTGTGGGAAATATTTGTATCTTGTATAGAGTAAAAAAAAAGTGAGTGATGAATTTTTTTCTTTATTATGAGACCTTCCATGAGGGAAAGGTTTTTGAAGAGGTTGATTAGAAATATTTATCGTGTATGCTTACATTAGTTTACCTAAAAAATCTCCAAGTTTCCTTGGAGTTAGTTATTTTTTATCCTTTATAAAAATATTCAAAATGTAAAATAGATAATTAGGTCCTTGTAGCATGTTGGTTAGTTTCAATTTTTTGCAATAAAAAATCAAAACCCATAGTGTTCCTTGGGCAAGGCACTTATGAATATAAGAGAGTAAACACATTTCAACCTAAAACGTTAAACTAACAACATGTACATATGATTATACATTTACCAAATCATTGAAACTTTTTATTTATTTTATTCATCTCTATTATAGTAGATATCTTCTTACTATGTGGCCATATAAGTTAATAACATGAGTTATTTCTACATAAAAAATGTTATAGCTTCCATTTTGCTCCATCATGCTTAATATATTTCACTGAAACTTGATTTTATACAATTACTCATTTTTACAATATTATTAAATTTATTATTAACGATATAATCAATTCCTCTTCCAATTTCACTTGAATCAAATAGTAGTTAATGATATAATTAAATTCATCTACAGGTTTCACGTATAAAACATTGAAAATGTTGTGCATTATAATACTAACAGATAATATCCAACTATATAAGGATTGAATTCAAAACCTTCAATGCATGTAATGACCTAAACATTTCATAGAAATTTATAAAAATTTTACACTACAAAAAGAACTTTAAAATAAATAAAATCTTGTTATCAAATAAGAAACCATCATTCAATATCTTTGCAAAATATTTGAAATGTAAAATTCATATTTAGGTCCTTGTAGCACTTGGGTTCAAATTTAAGTAATAAACATTTGAAATCGATAATGCTTCTTGGGCAAGGCACTTATGAATATAAGAGAACATCTTTCAACCTAAAATGTTAAACTATAAACATGTACATATGATTATACATATACCAAAGCATTGAATTTATTTATTTATTTTATTCTCCTTTACTATAGTAGACATCTTACTATACCTCTAGATTATATACTAATCCATTGATTATCAAGGTAGGTATATGATTACTAGTGGTTGTGTCTTATATGCAAATGATATCTCCAACAATATTTTGCAAAATTAGGCATGTGGATTGTACCTTGGCCCGTTGGTTATAATGGTCATTCTACAATATTGGTTATCATTGTGTGTGATGTATGGCCTCTTTATATTGCAATTTATTTTCTAAATTTTTGTATTTATTTATTTTTTCATTATTTTTAAAATCCAAGGTCATGCCTATGTGGTAAATGCATTTGTGTTTTTCTTTAGGTTCTATTTGTTCCCTTCAATTGTTGTATTTTTTTCACCCCAACACCCTAGCAAATAAATTAAGAGAATTAAATAGACAGTTGAAACAGGTTACCCAATTAAGAACATGCAAACCTAGACAAACAAAATATTCACACCAAAGAGATGTAATATATGTGTTATTTTCTTCATTTCTACTATATATTGTAACTTTGAACCTAGGCCTTGCTATTGATACATTGGTTTCCATGTTCAATTACTAGTACCATTACTGTGTGCCAAGCTCGAAATATTTATGATGCATTTGTTTTCTTTGAAGTTCATTATTAATTTGCTCATTTTCATTCTTGAAGATTTCTAGCATCAAGGTTATAATTTGAGGGGCAATCAATTGATTTTTATGATATGGTTGGTGTGAATATTATTTTCTATATACATCCTTCTAATGTTTCATTATTGTCTAATGAAAACTCATAGTGATTTGATACATTTTTGCTTTGGAAGTTTGCAATCAATCTTACAAGTTGATGTGTTGGCCCATTGATTAGCATGATTTGGTTTCCATGAATATTAAGTATTATCTGCAAGGTCTTATTATTGGTTCATAACATTATCCTTCTAACTTCATGTATTAACCCATTCATTAGCATGATTTTATCTTTGGTCTAGTGTCTTAGAGTGGTTCTTAACAAAATTCTCATTTTTATTTATTTCATTTTACTTTTATAAGCTCTCTATAGTTGATCAAAAGAAATTTTTTGACCTATTAGTTAAAATGATTTCATCATCATGATTAGTGTTATGTTATAACGCATCTCCATGTTTCCCTTTCTTACATTTTATGTTTGTTTTATGTGTTCTCCACTTTATACATTTTCAATACTAGCATCACATGTATATTATTTCATTGGTTGTTATGGTTTAATTAAAATTATTATTTTTTGTGCATTTCCTACTTATTTCACATTTTTGTTATAATGGAATCATCTATCTTAATAAAATAAAAACATTGATGTATTTATTTTATTTTATACATTATTTTTATTCAAAGTTTTCAACATTAAACCTACAATTTATATATTTACTATTTAACCATCAATTTATATGTTGTAATTGTACAACTCTATATGCCACCTTTTGTTATTGAAATCTAGTTATATATCTCAATAAAAAGATATATATAGTTGCAAGATAAAGATAAATCAAAGATGTAATCATAGCGTAGAAAATATACCTTTAGTTGATGGTATTTCCTTTTACAAGTATTTTGAAGCTATACTTGCCATATTTTATTCATGCATCCTAACTATTAGATGTGCACATTTTATTAGTTATATAGATAGTTCTTTTGGTAATCAAAAAGCATTATCAATGTATGACTATCATATTTTTAAGCATATAGTATGGTAATAAATCATATGTGTGTGTGTGTGTGTGTGTGTGTGTGTGTGTGTGTGTGTGTGTGTGTGTGTGTGTGTGTGAAAATGACACGGGCGTGTGTGTGTGTGTGTGAAAATGACACGTGTGTGTGTGTGTGTGTGAAAATGACGTGTGTGTGTGTGTGTGTGTGTGTGTGTGTGTGTGTGTGTGTGAAAATGACACATGTGTGTGTGTGTGTGTGTGTGTGTGTGTGTGTGTGTGTGTGTGTGTGTGTGTGTGTGTGTGTGTGTGTGCGTGCGTGAAAATGACACTTCTGTAACAAAAATGAATAATATGATGATTAAGAATGATGTCATATTATTTCTCTTATTTTATCTATCATTTTTCTTCTATTTTTTATCAAATAATGATAAAATTAATAAACAAAATATTGTTAAATAATTTATAAAACAAATTATCAACTTGCATTATGCAATTGACATTGTTAAAAGTTTATTTTCTCAATAAAACTAAATCATTGCTAAAGTGTCATATCATTTCATTTGGAACTTTTTTCCTTTTTTTTGCATCATTAATTCAAGACATAAATTTTCCCATATTGGGTGACAAACAAGTGCTAGGTAGAGGAGGAAGGTGCATGACCACTGTTGAAATATGTAACTAGGTTCGGTATTCATAATGACATATGTAATCATTATTTATGTATTTGATTTAATCAAAAAAATAAATTTATTCTTGTTGATCTTGAGACATGGATTTCATGCTTAAGGAAATTCATTTTTATAGGTCAAGCTCCCATTGTGAGCTTCTAGGTCATTTTCATGTATGAAAGACCCATTTAAGGGCTGTTACATATAGTAAAGAAATTTATTTGAGCCATTGTAAAAGTCAAAATACGCTCCAAGACCTCGTCACAAGTGCTCAACAAGTCGGCCTTCAAAAGAAGCTATAGACCTATCTAGAAGGAGATGTTGGCCTAGACATGATGACAAGTTGGCTTAATTGCATGGGTAAGAAGACTATATAAAGAGGAATCAGCCTCACATGAAGGGACATCACTCAAGCACCAAGAAGATTTCAATCAAGGTAAATAAATAAACCTAATACCCAACGAAGGAAGAAGAAGGAAGAAAGAATCATTTCTGATAAGTTTTTGGGCAACAATTCCTCCACATGTGCGAAGATTAGGGCATCATTCTTAAGAAGCAGAAGCCGAAAATTGAAATCACTAAAGGAGCCAAAGTTGGGTCAAAGAAGTTCAATTTAGCAAGTCAGATTTTCAAGGGAAGGATGGACCTAGGGTTTCTACAGAAGAGGCTGAAATTCCAAGTCTGCAATAACTAGCTAAAATTCTAATTTGGGGTCAAAATCTCAAGTTGTGGTACAAATTTGACTAGCGTTGACTTGGAGAAGGATAATTTCATCTAGAAGAAGCATTGACTTGGTATTGGAGAGGTTATTGGTTAAGGGTCTAGGTCTTGGAATTTGTCAATTGATGATTCTTTAATAAGAAGAATTCTGTGGGTTTTCATCTCAATATTGGAGAGGTTTTGGCCCTGGATGATTGCCTATATTTTGTGTCCTTTCTCTCATTGTTCTTTACATTTTTTTAGTTGTTTGATGAAGAAAACACAGTATTAGTCAAGCTAAAGAAGAACCTAATTAATAAAAGTAAAAAGTCTTCACAAGTGGTTATCATTAAAAGAGAAATAACCTACTCTTGTTGCTAGTATATTTCTCAACAACCACCACCTGCCAAGGATATTTATTAATAAATGTGGCCAGATGCCCTCACAACTTTAACAATTTTCTGACACACTCGTTATAATCACGAATGCACACCATTTATTTTCAATTTTTTTTTATGTAGGTTTACTCAAAAGTATGCATAGTTGGTACTGATTGTATGTAGAATTTAATTATGCATATGAAAAGTGTCTACATTTTACATGAGTAAAGCTATAAGGAAATAAGTTAAAAATACAATTTAAAAAATAGTTTATTTTCCCTCCAAAAAAAAATTTCCCTGGTGATGACATCATCATCTTGAATCTTATTGGTTCTTTTAAAGTTAATTTTGATAGTACATTTTTTGATTTGGGGCTAATTTTTTAGCTCAAAATACCCCTAATGATGTTTGAAGAAGATGTTACATGATGAAGAGATGTTAAATCAATGACATTCATGAACTAAGCGTTAAACAATTAAGAGCTTCGTAATGTAGGATTAAAAGTTTCATGTATATCAAAACACATTGGACGGATAAGAAGTATGGCTACTAAAAGAAAGAAAGAAAGTGGTATTTTGTGGGGATGTTTTGAATTCCCTCACCCACTAGGATAAGAGCTTTCATTGGTCGACTATGTATTAGTATTTTTTAAATTTAACTCTAAAATAGAAGCTCAAGGATAGACTTTGGAAAAATAGTTTGATAAATGTTGAATGTGTCTTAATGTGTTTGAATTCAAATAATTAGTTTCCCATTGTGCTCGACGCTTTGATGCAAATAGAAGAAAAAATTGAGTAGTTATTGAAAGGAAAAATTATGTTCTCCTCACGTCCAAGGTTTTTGAAAGGATGTTATGATTACATGACCCAAATAAACGCCTCAAGCTTCCTGAAGCTGATTAATTTCTAGATTCCCAAGGCGGTGGAATAAATTTGTTGAAGGATTTTATGGTTCAGACAACTGAAATGTCTACTAATCTTTTAGTAATTGAAATATCCTTGCTAGCAAATCCTTATCAGGGTTTTTTGTTAGTTATTTGCATGGTTTATGGGTCAACGTCTCACATTCCCAGATTACCTTTTGTGTTCCATATTTTTCTTTTAAGAAGGAGGCTATGTTTGATTGGGAAAAGATTATTTCAAATGCATTTCTTTTCAACTGGCTAGAATTTGAAGACTGAAAAGTTATTTATGACTACCTATTTAGTCTTGGTGGTGGTTTATTGTAATGTGTTCAAAGCCTTTCTGTGAAGAAAAACCAAATATTGAAATTGAACCAATTCAATTTTGGTACCATGTTTCTATTCAACTTACTGTTCCTAAATTGACAACATAAATTGTCATCCAGGGCTAGTAAACTGTTGAAGTGAAGTGCACCATATATGCCTAAGTATCCTCTTCCTACCTCATTGTGTTTAGTGTTTTTATAGTGTTTTTGGTCTTATGTTTTTATGCTAAGGGGAAAAAAAAAACTAAATTAACAACAGAGAAATAAAATTAAATGCTACTGAATGCACTAAAACAAAATAAGATCTACTCTAAACTAGGAATGATAAAAAGAACAGAGAATGCTAATCCACAAATTGTAAAACTGCTAATAAAGTAACTCATAACATTAAACTAAGTCCAATTCGTTTCATTAGAGATATATTGGAACAAACTGAGAAAAGGATTAGTTCTGATGTGATGAGGTTCTCTTCGAAAACAATAGCTTAAAACATCACAGAAAAGTCTTATTCATTGTTAGAGATTTGTTGGAACATCTTAAGAAAAATATCATATGTAACATAGTAAGGAACCCTATGCTAAAATAACTTATGACACTAAAATTAACTCATTCTGCAACTCACAACATTACTATTAAGTCTCATTCAAGGATTAGAGATTTCTTGGAACAACTTGAGAAAAAGACTGTTTGTAAAATCATGAGAATCTCTTACATAATTACAGAACAGAAAATGTCAATAACTCAAAATAATATAACTAATTCTCGTTCATATAATAGTGATGTGTTAGAAGGGTTTGAGAACAAGAGTAGCTTATAAAATAATGAGGATCTTCTAAATCTAACTAACAGGACTGAAATGCAATTAACTCAAAGTACTACAGCTAGATCTCATTCACGTATTAGAGATATATTGGAATAGCTTATGAGAACAAGATTGACTGTAATATTATGAGGATCTTCGATGTAAGTAAATGACATAAAACATGATGCAAGAGGATAAACTCAGAAAATTGCCTAAGTTAAGAACAAAACAGAATTTAAACGTTACTTATCTAGAAAGTATGCAAAAGCCTCTTCAGATACCAGGGGCCCTCTACTATCAGATTGGCACACAAATCCTTAACTCCTTAAAATCGCCTTCAGATCATGCATCAAAATTATACTCCTTTAATTAAAATAAAACGCTCAGAAACATAGTGTCACAATATTTGAAAACTAAAAACACCAACTAACTTTTTCTCGGTTCACCGAGTTATTTTTATAAGCAACTACATAACTGACATTGAGTAGAAATAGGCATAGGTGTCTTTTATAATCAAAATCAAACTAAAACTACTATTGAGGACTCGTGTTTTGCTGAAGGCAAACCAAGAGTCCTTATCCTTATAGAAGTCTGCTTCTTGATTTTTAGCTTTGTCCACGTGCATAACCACTTCCAGATTTTTACTCAGTCCTCGTGGATGACAAGGAATGATGCAGGAGAGTTTTGGAGTCTAACCATATACGTCTTTCCCTCAGATGACACCTGTAACCTATTTAAACACCAAGATAGCTATGGAACATATGACTAGCTACAGAATGACTGCATTCTGTAGCTAAATCTGCTCAGAAATCACTAAGACAACAAAACCACAAAAGTATAATAAGTCAGTCATTGCATGTATTCTTAAATTGATTTTAATCATTCTTATTGATCTTTTAGGCCTATAAATGATAAAGGATTAATGGAATGAAGTGGAGTTTGGTGAAAAGAAAAGACATTTTTAGGGCTCAACATACCCCCACTGCAAAACTTTTGCATGTCCTCATGCAATCAATCCATGTATTCTGAAACTTCAGCAAGGACATCTAGCTTCCTTTTTCTGCTTTGCTTGGTGTTCAATGGCATTCTAGGCTTCCTCATAAACAATTTTAACCTTAGATCTATAAGTGTCAGGTTCAATTTCTTGTTTTTCTTCTTCAGCTTCATGCTAGCCTTATACAATTTTTTCATTTGCAGAGATAGAGTTGTGTTCATGTCACTTTTCAGTTTGACTTGTTCCCTTAAAATTTCATTTTCATTTTTTATATTCCTATTCATTACTTTCAATTCATATTTGTCTCTTTTCAGTACTTCAATTGGAGGTGCTTGTGGACTGGGGGTTCTTTCTCTGTTTTCTGAGGCTCTTTTTTCTAATGTTTCAACATAATCATAGATATGTTGTTAGGCTGGATCTACATCCAAATTTCCTTTATCAGGATCTTCTTCATACTGGCATTCAGGAGATTTGTCAATTGATGTCTCTTCATCTTCAATATCTATGATTCTTGTTTGCTTGGCTCCTGTCTTTTTCATTATGCCTTTAAGCCTATGACTTCTTCTCAGTTTAGATGGTCCCTCATTTTTATCCTTAGCATCCTTTCTTGTTACCTTTTCCTTTCTGAGTTGTTTCTTGATTTTGGCCAATTTTTCAGAGATTATTTCCTCACTGTCTTCTTGTGTTGACATATTGGTTTTGATTTCAACAGATTTGGCAATTTTTCCCCTTTTGCTTCTTCTTACAGGTTTTTCTTCAGATAGAGTTTCCTTAGGTTCTTCAAAATGATTTCTCAAGAGGAATTCATCCCAACTATCTCCTACCTTCTTCAAATGATACTCAATTAAAATTTTAATTAAGCCATGATGATATAAGGTGGTTTCTAAGAACTGAATCCTTTTCTGGACATTAGAAGCCATCCTTTTTAGACTATTGAGCAAGAAAAAGGGTAAATTTATCTCTTCATCTAGAAAATTCATCATGAGTCTAATGTGGTAAACATATAAAGTGCCAAATCTCCCCTCATAGGTTATGAACTTTTGTAGAATTAGCATCATATTTCTCCATTTATTTTTCAAGGCTGAACTAGGAATGCCTTTCTTAAATACTGAAATGTCCATACCTGGTGTTTTTAACGTCTGTCTCTAGGCTTTATTGTGAAATTATTTGTTTTTAAACCAACGCTCACCTTGCCTCAGCAACTCTGTTGCTTCTGCTATGAATGACTCTGTAATGATGAACTTGATGTCACCAATTTCGACCTCTGACCCGTTGAATGACTGGGAAAATGAATTGGTGACCTCCTTGTGAAATCCATTAAACTTCTCCATAAACTTTAGGCATCCAACCTGCTGTAACATCTCTTTAATCTGAGGATAACCTTCTAGATATTTAGTTCTGATTGGCTATGATCTTACAACAAGTCCCATTGCTTCTTTTCCTCAGCTTCAATTCACTGCCCTATTACTGCTCTCCTATTTGAGGTAAAAATGGCTGTAGTGGGTTATCTCACCCTAAAAATGACTTCTCTGTTTCTGCAGACAGGAATTGGCTACGGAATATAATGGCATTGAGTGGATACAGAATGAGTGAATTATGGTAAGGGTAAATGAGAATGATTAATTTTAAGAGTTTTTCATGGAGTAAAGGACCACGAAGAAATCTCATAAAGATTTTCAAAATCATCAATGAATGTTTCAGTTTAATGACGTGACCTAATAGGTCACTTCAAGTACTGACCGTTAACTTCTAATTAATGATGATTTGATATGGAGTGAAATGGAAGGGATTTTTTCAAGGATTTTATGATAGGCTTGATCAATTCGAATAACAAAATAACTTTATAAAACATACATATGACTTAACCATATTATATCTTTTATAATTTGCTATCAAAATAATTTCACACACAGTTTTACCTTAGCCTTTTCCTTTTTTGTTTTTTTCTACTTTGATATGCTTTGTCTTTCCTCTGAAAATTATTGATATTTTAGACTCCATAATCCTTTTGATTTTTCGTGCTGAAGTAGGTTTGCAGGATCAATTGGCTGCAGAACAAGTGGCTGCTGAATAGTTGGCTGCAGAAAAGATGGCTACAGAATGTACCTGTAAAAAACTTTGAGACATGGAATGAAGTGAATTGAAATATGGATGGAATGAAGTATGAAATGAAACGAGATGGATCATGAAATGGAGTGGGATGAAGTATGAAATGAAGTGAAATATGATGGCATGAGATGAATCATAAATTTGGAATGGAATGGAATATGAAAAGTGAGTCTGCAACTTATGATTTTATGATACTTGATTGCAGAAAAAGAACAATTTTGAAAATCTGAAGTGTCAGAAAAAAAATTCTAATTTTCACCTTATCTTTTTTGTATAAACATGCCAATCAATGATTGGTTTTCATGTTTATACTCTGTTTGTTTGTTTGTTTTTTTTTTTTTTTTTTTTAAAATCTTGATTAAAGAAATTAAGTTAATGAAAAAGAAGAAGGATTCTTCTTCATTAACTTCACATCACTGCTTTCTTGGAATTTCTTGACAAATTATTCTCTTGAAAGTGGCTTATGATACAATTTCAATCTGTGACCATTTACAAGAAAAACCACCTTATCTTCATCTATTGTCCTGATTTTTATTGCTCCATTTTCAAATATTTTCACAATTTCATATGGCCCAAGCCAATGTATTTGGAATTTACCTTGAAAATATTTGAACTTTGAATCAAACAAGAGGGCCCAGTCACCTTCTTTGAATTTCTTTTCCTTAATGTACTTATCATGCCATCTAGTCCTTTGCTGTTGGACTATATTTGTTCTCTGGACTGCATCCTGTCTGATCTCATCCAATTCATTAATCTGCTCCAATCTGTGCTTTTGTGCTTCTGTTAGATCAAGTCCTAGCTGGACTGCCATTTTAAAAGTTTGAATCTGAAACTCTATGGGAAACAAGACTTGTTTTCCATAAACAATTTCATAAGGGGTATGACCTGTTGTGCTTCTCCATGTAGTCCTATAGGCCCATAAGGCTTCAGGAAGCCTGTCTGCCCAATCTCTTCTATGTAAATGAATAGTCTTTGTTAGGATCCCTTCAATGACCTTATTGGTAGATTCCACTTGGCCATTTTCTTGTGGATGATTGGGAGTAGATTTTCTGTGTCTAATTTTGTACTTCTCTACCATTTGTTCCACCAACTTTGATGTGAATTTAGCTCCTTGATCTGTAACAATTTCTCTTGGGACACCAAAACGAGTAAAAATATCCTCAAAAAGAAAATTAACTACAGATGCTTCAGTAGCATAAAGTAATGGCTTGGCCTCTACCCATTTGGTAACATAATCAATGCAAACTAATATGTATTTCTTTTGTTTTGATGGAGGATTAATAGGTCCTACAAAATCTAAAGCTCATTTCTCAAAAGGTTCAATATGTACCCGAGGCTGTAATGGCATCTCACTTGAAGGAGAAGGTTTCCCTACCCTTTGGCAGTTGTCACACCTTTTGACATACTCTTTAGCATATTTAAAAAGGGATGGCCAATAATATCCTAAATGAAGGATCTTATAAGTTATCATTTTATCAGCAAGTGTCCACCACAAGGTTCATCATGACATGCCTTGAGAATCTCAGGCATCTCGTTTTCTTAAACACATCTCCTAATGATAAAGTCTGGACCTGTTTTGTATAACTCATTAGCAACCCATGAATATTTTGCACTGTCATAAATAATCTTTCTTTTATCTCTTGCTTTCATAATTGAAGGAAATTTTCCTGAAACTAGATAATTGGCAATGTCAGCAAACCAAGGAATTTGAGTAGAAATTGCAAAAAGATATTCATCAAGGAATTGATCTTCAACTGGAGTATGGTCTTTGATGTTTTGGAGTCTAGATAGGAAATCAGCTACTGTATTTTGTTTTCCAGGCCTATCTAGAATGGTGATGTTAAATTCCTGTAAAATCAATAACCATCTTATGACTCTGCCATTAGTAATTGATTTGTTCATTAGATATTTAATTGCAGAGTGATTTGTGTGAACAAAAGTTTCATAGCCTGTTATATAGTGTCTGAATTTATTTATGGCATGAACAACAACTAAGAACTCTTTTTCAGTTACAGTATAATTTAACTCCGAAGGGGTCAAATTTTTACCTGTATAGTAGATGGCATAAGGAATCAAGTCTTTTTGTCCCAATATAGCTCCTAAAGTTGTATCTGAGGCATCTGTTGAAATATGAAAACCTAATTTCCAGTTAGGTCCCCTCAAAATAGGTGCTTCAAAGATTTTTGTTTTCAGGGTTTCAAAGGCTAACTGGCAATCAAGATTCCACTTGAATTCACAGTCCTTGGTAAGTAGTTTGAAAAATGGAGATGCTATCTTGGTGAAGTTTTCTATAAATCTTCTGTAATACCCTATAAATCCTAGAAAACTCCTAACATATTTTTTACAACTTGGAACAGATAAGTTAGAGATGACTTCAACTTTTGACTCATCAACTCTAATCCCATCTCCTGAAATGTGATGGCCCAAAACAATCCCTTCAGTAAACATCATGAAACACTTCTCATGACTTAGTGAAAGATTTTCTTCTTTACATCTCTTTAAAACTTTTTCCAAGTTTTCTAAGGCTTCTTCAAATGTGTTTCCATAGACTATGAAGTCATCCATATATACCTCTACACATTCATGTATTAGATCTGAAAAGATTCCTAATACTGCCCTTTGAAATGTTGCAGGTGCATTGCATAGTCTAAATGGCAATACTCGGTAGGCATAGGTACCCCAAGGACAGATAAATGTGGTTTTGTCTTGATCTTCGAGTGCTACTTGAATTTGATTATAACCACTAAACCCATCTAAAAATGAAAAGTACTTTTTTCCAGCTAATGTGTCTAACACCTGATCTATGAAAGGTAGGGGAAAATGATCTTTAAGAGTAGCTTTGTTTAATTCTCGGTAGTCAATACATACCCTCCATTTACCATTTTTCTTTAGTACAATTACCAAAGGAGAAACTCAATGACTATCTGAAATGGGATAAATAAAGTTGACATTTAACAATTTCTACAATTCTTCTTTAACAATCTCCCTAAGGTTTGGATTCATCCTTCTCTGAGGTTGTCTGATTGGTCTACAATTTTCCTCTATGTAGATGTGATGAGTGCAAGTCTTAGGGTTTATCCCTTTCATATCAGTGTACTCCCATGCATATGCAGAAGAATGTCTCTGTAATATTTTGACTAGCTTTTCTTGTTGAAATTTCTCTAGGTTCTTATTTATGTTTAATTTTTTACCTGGAAATATCTCAATTGTAGAGCTACCAAATTTATCCATAGAGTAAAGAGACATATGTCTTGATGATAAAAACTCAATGTTGGATTCTTCTTGAAATTGTTCATGTTTGTATTCTGAAGAGGATTCAAAATTTTCTAAGGTATTTAGAATCTGGCTATCTTCACTATTTTTTGAAATTGTGAAGAGAGGTTGTATGTCTTCTTCATCCTCAATCCATTGAGTATCATCTAACTCTGTAATTTTTCTTGCTGGAGGATACAAGGTAAATTTCTTGGTTGAGCTACCATCAGAGATGTACATATCACCGGATCTACAACTAATGAAAGCATCAGCTGTAGCTAACCAAGGTCTTCCTAATATAACAGGATGTCCCCCTAGATTATTTTTAGGAGTTAGGATCATAAAATCCACAGGGTAATCCCAAGAATATAAGGACACTGGAATGTCTTCTATTACCCCATCAAGTTTAATCACAGATCTATCTGCTAATTGTAATAATGTGGGTGTAAAAAAAAGATTAGGAAGTCTTAGTTTATCCATGATTTGTCTACTCATGATATTGATTTCTGCTCCTAAATCAATAAGTGTGTTTTGGATCTCATTTCCATTGATGTTTATTTTAACAACTGGATTTCCTAGGTCTAGATACTTTGGAATAGCAATCTTACCCATCATGATGTCTGCTATTTTTCCTGCCAGTTGAATTTTCTTTGTCTCTTTTATTCTTTTTCCTATTTTTTTCATGCTCAACTCTTTTATTGTCTTTGCTAAGATTGGAATTTCCTTGATAGCCTGTAACAATGGGATCTTGATACAAACATCCCTTAGCTCATCCAGGAAATCATAATTAGGCACCATAATTTGTTTCTCTACACCCTTATCAATTTGTAATCTTTCTGGAAAGGGAGGTGTAGAGGTGAATGTTGATGGATGCTCTAATATAGGAGTTGAAATTATTGGTTCTTTTTGTTTTGATTTTTCAATATTTGGGTCTTGAAAAGATGTTCTCTCTTCAAGACTTTTATTTACCCGTAGAGAATCTTCCTCGGAGTTGTTTTGCTCTTGTGTGATTACAGAAGGTTTCTTCTTTTCAAGTATTCTTCCATACCTAAGTTGAACATCATTAAAGTCTAAAGGAGTGATCAAATAGGTTGGGAACTGTTGACCTTCTATCATGTATGTGTTCTGGGGATTTTTATTATTGGGGTTTGGTATAGGTTGGGCAGGTAACTGATTTTCTTTCTGAGGAAATGGTAATGGAAGTGGTGGATTTTGATGTTGTGGATTTTGTTGAGGATTTTTTTGAGGAGGGAAATTTGGATATGGTGGATATTGATAATACTGAGAGTATCTTCCATAGGGATTTTGTGCTCCTTGTGCCCAAGTTTGAGATTGATTTTGGAATTGGGGCCAAGGTTGCTGCCAAGAATTCCAATTTGGTGGGGGTTTATTATACATCTGATCATTGAATCCTTGTGTTTGAGGTCCTTGCCAAGGCCTCCTAGAGACAAAATTGAGAGATTCTGTGGAATTTGTAGGGATTTATTCTTGAAAGACAGCTTTAAGACCAGGAAGTGAAGGAAAACTCTTGGTCTCATGTTTTTCTGAACAAATTACACAAGTCTCTACTATTTTTGCATCCAAAGGGCACTCTCTCAAGGCATGCTTCTTTCTACATTTGGGACAAAAGATTTCTAAGGCATCAGATTCAGATTTTTTCTTTTTTTGTAATTTAAGGGTGTTTATTTGTTCACTAAGACTCCCTAAAATGTCAGATTTGAATTCATCAATCATATGTCCTATTTCTACCCTACTTACTATCCCAGAAGCAGACTTACTTGCCCTTGCAAGAGCAGGGTCTCTTGGTCCTTTTAAAGTTTTAGATTTCCCTCTTGAAAGGTTGATACATAATTCAACTATTTCAGGTAATGTGAGCTGAGATATATCCCATTTTCCCATCATATTAAGGATATCTAGCCATTCATCCCTAATTGTCTTCAACAAGAGAGATTTCAAAATATCTTGGTTTAAGCTTTCCATTTTTGCTCTCTTGACGTTATAGTTAAATCTTTCCAACAAATCTTCCAGATTTTCATCCTCTTTTTGCACCATTTTAAACACTTCTTCCTTATGGTTGATTGACATATAGTAATCCAAATACCTCTCTAGAAATTCTTGTTTCATGTCTTCCCATGTCCTAAAAGAACTATTGATTAAACTCATAAACCATTTTAATGTTGCTCCTTTCAATGTGGGAATAGTTTAAGTTTTTGGGCATCTTGTAAGTAATCATAGGTTCTACATAGGACTTCAAATTCAAATAGGAAGGTTTCAGGATCTTCAATTTTGAGTCCATAAAATTTTGGAAGGACAGAGGGTGAAATATTTTTCATAGTTGCATTGGTTTCTTCATCTACTATAGGGAACCCAAAAGAGCTTCCCATTTCCCTTCTACCTCTTCCTCTGCCTCCTTCTTCACCTCTACCTTCTTCTCCTTCTACACCTCTTTCTCCTTCTCCTCTACCTCTACCTCTACCTCCTCCAAATAGTGTATGCTCTCCATTAAAGACTCCTCCTCCCCCTTCTTCTGCCATGGTTGATTCTTCTGTGGAAGTGAAAAATTTTATGTCTCCAGCAGGGGTCCTTGGATCTTCTTCTATGACAAGTTCAGTAGATGAAGTGGGAGATCTCTCTTATGGAATCTCTGATCTTAAGTCTTCTAGAAGTCTATGATTAGTATAGTATGGAATGTAGGTTTGAGTTGGAGGTGTGCTGCCTCTTGGTCTTGGTGGAACGAGTGGTGTTTTGGGAATCAAACTTCTACTTCTTATAAATCTACCCCTTGAGTCTCTTTCTCTACGCATATCATTGTTTTTGGGAGGTAGGAAATAAGGCTACCTAGTTACACTTCCCTGGCAACGGCGCCAAAATTTCTAGTCAACTTAGTGTTCCTAAATTGATAACATAAATTGTCATCCAGGGCTAGTAAACTGTTGAAGTGAAGTGCACCATATATGCCTAAGTATCCTCTTCCTACTTCGTTGTGTTTAGTGTTTTTCTAGTGTTTTTGGTCTTATGTTTTTATGCTAAGGGGAAAAAAAAAACTAAATTAGCAACAGAGAAAGAAAAGTAAATGCTACTGAATGCACTAAAACAGTCACTAAAACAGAATAAGATCTACTCTAAACTAGGAATGATAAAAAGAACAGAGAATGCTAATCCACAAATTGTAAAAATGCTAATAAAGTAACTCATAACATTAAACTAAGTCCAATTCATTTCATTAGAGATATATTGGAACAAACTGAGAAAATGATTAGTTCTGATGTGATGAGGTTCTCTTAGAAAACAATAAGTTAAAACATCATAGAAAAGTCTTATTCATTGTTAGAGATTTGTTGGAACATCTTGAGAAAAAAATCATATGTAACATAGTAAGGAACCCTATGCTAAAATAACTTATGAAACTAAAATTAACTCATTCTGCAACTCACAACATTACTATTAAGTCTCATTCAAGGATTAGAGATTTCTTGGAACAACTTGAGAAAAAGACTGTTTGTAAAATCATGAGAATCTCTTACATAATTACAGAAAAGAAAATGTCAATAACTCAAAATAATATAACTAATTCTCGTTCATATAATAGTGATGTGTTAGAAGGGTTTGAGAACAAGAGTAGCTTATAAAATAATGAGGATCTTCTAAATCTAACTAACAGGACGGAAATGAAATTAACTCAAAATACTACAGCTAGATCTCATTCACGTATTAGAGATATATTGGAACAGCTTATGAGAATAAGATTGACTATAATATTATGAGGATCTTCGATGTAAGTAAATGACATAAAACATGATGCAAGAGGATAAACTCAGAAAACTGCCTAAGTTAAGAACAAAACAGAATTTAAACGTTACTTATCTAGAAAGTATGCAAAAGCCTCTTCAGATAACAGGGGCCCTCTACTATCAGATTGGCACTCAAATCCTTAAATCCTTAAAACCTCCTTCAGATCATGCATCAAAGTTATACTCCTTTAATTAAAATTAAACGCTCAGAAACCTAGTGTCACAGTGTTTGAAAACTAAAAACATCAACTAACTTTTTCTCGGTTCACCGAGTTATTTTTATAAGCAACTACATAACAGACATTGAGTAGAAATAGGCATAGGTGTCTTTTATAATCAAAATCAAACTAAAACTCTTGTTGAGGACTCATGTTTTGCTGAAGGCAAACCAAGAGTCCTTATCCTTATAGAAGTCTGCTTCTTGATTTTTAGCTTTGCCCACATGCATAACCACTTCCAGATTTTTACTCAGTCCTCGTGGATGACAAGGAATAATGCAGGAGAGTTTTGGAGTCTAACCGTATACGTCTTTCCATCAGATGACACCTGTAACCTGTTTAAACACCAAGATAGCTACAAAACATATGACTAGCTACAGAATGACTGCATTCTGTCGTGAAATCTGCTCAGAAATCACTAAGACAACAAAACCACAAAAGTATAATAAGTCAGTCATTGCATGTATTCTTAAAGTGATTTTAATCATTCTTATTGATCTTTTAGGCCTATAAATGATAAAGGATTAATGGAATGAAGTGGAGTTTGGTGAAAAGATAAGACATTTTTAGGGCTCAACACCATGTTCCCTGGAAAGACAAGGCTCCCTTCCATTTTTGCCTCATCTAACAAAATTTTACTAAAGGATTTAGATATATGTTGACTAGAGCCGAACCCCAAATAGTAACTCAAGAAGAAAAATATTTCTTCTAAGGATTTTGTGTGTATCAAGAATTTCATTCTTATATCATGTTATATGGGTATGACACAAGTCCTTTAATTCTTCCCTTATTTGTGTGTAATAGATATTTTGTTTATGAATTTTGCAAACAATATTGTTCATGGTCTATCCTTTTTAATAGAAAGAAGAAGAGGAAATTTATTTCAGTACTTTTTAATATATATGATGCCATTATAGCGACAGACTAAAACAAAGAAGAGAGGAAAAAGTGCAACCAATGTAAAATATTCCTCTACTCCACAGGGATGTAAGAATTACTCTTACACACAAAAGAAACAAGAAGAAGATACATGTAGAGGAGAGAGTAATGATTGACATGTTGGAGGGGATAATGGTGAGGAAACAAACTGCATCGGTCTTGAAAAAAATTCGTGTCATTACACAGTCAAGGAGTAAAATAACTTCAAGCAAAAGGGATTCACAACATTTTGAAGGTACAAAATACACCATTGTTATGGAAGTTGATAGCCCTATAGTGCTCGATTGGGTAGCTTTAAGGATAGAGACGGCCAGAAAATAGTAGAGAAGATGGCTCAACTAAGAGCCAACCATTTTAAAGAATGATCTTTTAACATGCACAATGCACACGCATCAAGTACAAAGAAAGCTACAATTGAAAAGTTGCATGTAAAAAATAAGAAGATAACTTGGAAATGGAAATCAAAGGCAGATGTTTTAGGATTCATACCTACAAGGCTCCTAAATCTACATATGACTATTGAGACAGTTTTGTTCATCCTATCTTGGAGCAAGAGTTAGACAACATAATATTAAAAAGGAAAATAAATGAATTGGAAGAGGATTTTAAGTCTCCAGTGTATGTTTCCACCTCCATTATCCATCGTTGTTTCAGATCAAGTGCCCCACAATACACTTGACACGTCAAATAAAAAAAAAAGGTCACTCGATTACTCAGTGGATTAAGAATATATGTCACAAAGCATCAATAAGTGATTGAATATTGTTTTGGCAATCTGGGATATCAATTTATATTTAAGAAATATTCCAAAAAGGATTTCTAATTTTATTGAATATTTACAAAAATATTTAGAACATGGTCAACGTTTCCATAAAAATGATTTTAAAACATTTATTACAAAAGTCTCAAGTCTAAATGACTTCCAGAGGAAACAGCAAGGATTACCATCTAGATAAAGAATAAAGAGGGTGAAATAGGATGGTATGTTGAAATACAAGTTCTAAGAGATTCAATTGCCAATTGTGCAAGGAGTGATTATAAGAGAAGAAATCGTTTATTTAAATAAAACAAGGTTTTTCAAAACATTAAATGACCCAATATGATAAGAGATTCCTTATTAACACCTAAATATTATTTAAAAACATAATTGAGTGTAAAACATCTTTATGTGCCAATGAATTTTATGATCTCACTAACTTTTTGAAGTATGAGATAAAACAATAGTTAGTTATCTTTGTAAATGAAAATGATGACCACCTAGAAACTATTGAACAGTTAAGTTGAGAATTAAATAAAATAAAGAATAAATATTTCCAATCAAGGTAAAGCGGGATATTACATTTCCACCCATGAAGGAGTACATACAACAATGGCTTAAAATATCCTTAAAAAAAATTATTAATCCCAAAAAACTACCAAAGAAAATTACATCAAGAACATTTGAACCACAATAGATATACTCCAATACTCGGATGCTAAAAAGAGAGAGAGGGAGATCACTCCATCAACGATTCATCTACATTTTTGTGAGTTCCTTAGTTTCCTACTTAAGCAACATCCCTTGTTTCATCCCACTCTTTGATCATCCAAATTTATTAAGTGTATCGTTCATTTATAAAGCTAATCCCTAACTACATTTCTCTTTTTCTTATAGGTTACTATACCCTTTTATTTGGTCGACAAGAGCCCCATCCTATTCCGTTTAAGATGAATGCATTAATTTTATCAATTAAATACCAAGAACATTGTGTAGTGCAACAGGCATGCAATTTATTAGAGCTTAAACTTTAATCTGTAATATTTTTTACACACTTGGAGAGTTATTTCAAAAGTTCGTGACATTTATGGTCTCAAAGAATTTCTATAAAGCATAAGATCTCATGAATATTCTACTATGAATCTTATGATTCTAAAAGAATGAAATCATTCAAAGTTTTCTGAAAATTTTGGGCCATTAGTCTTGTTTTTGTATCTATGAATATTGTTTCAAACATCTTTTCCTCATTTTGTGTATGGATGCATGTGATGGAATGAATCAATTTATTTTTTATATTACTGTCTTTCAACTATAATTTATTGTTTATTTATTTTCAACACCTATTCCGCTCACAGGTGTAAATGTGTTGAGTTTTTTATTTTATTATTTGGATGAATACACTTCAAATCTGAGTGTGAAAGAGGATTACTACCTCTATAAAAACATAGGGGGTATCTTAAAAGTTCCCCAAAAGGTTTGCTATTGTCCTTAATCGGAAAATATATTAGCATGCCTCTAATCATTCCATGCACCCTCCTAAGCCATGTGTACCTCTAGGTCCACTGCACCTAAATGATCACTCCTTAACTAAGCCTCCTCAAGTTAAGTACAAGCCTTCATGCAAGCAATCAAGGGGCCCCTTGATATCTAGAGCTCAAATCGCTCCTCCAAGATGCACAATGCTACTCCAAGAGGGTTGTTCTCCTAAGAAAGAAAACAAACCTTCCATGTCTATAAACCACCAAGAGCCACTAAGCCTTTGATGCACACTCACTAGTATACACTAATAATTACATTGATTCATTTTTCTTCCACTCAACTAGGCAATTTGAATTGCATGCATGACTAGGGTTATTTTTATTAAATTGGATAGTAAACCATGTGAGGACTTGAAGTTAATCGTGTTGCTCCATTAAGCTTTTACCTCAACAAAATCTAATGAATAAGAATGAAAAGGAAAGAGGAAATCTTTCCAAGTAGTTTTTATAGGCCCAAAGAGTTAGGAAACACCATGTTAACCTCATAGAGAGAAAAGTTAACAAATGTTATTGCAGTTGTATAGTAGGTTTGATGCTCTTTCATGGTGGATATTTACATATGAAGGTAAAGAGGTTTCTTCATAAGAAATGTTTTTTCCAACATGACATTTCTTTATAAACAAATTGGAGAATGATTTGAGAAACAAATTTTAATTTCATGGAGAGGGAGCTCTTGTGGCCACATGGAAGTCTCCCAAATCATGGTTTTAGAGATGGGTTTGAGGATGCAAGGGTGTAAATGATGCATAATTAGTGTGGAAAATATTTGTATGTTGTATAAAGCAAAAAAAGTGAATGATGAATTGTTTTCTTTATTTTGAGACCTTCCATTAGGGAAAGGGTTTGAAGTCGTTGGTCATAAATATTTATGGTGTATGCTTACCTTATTTTACACCACAAATCTCCAAGTTTCCTTGGATTTGGCTATTTTTTATCTTTTATAAAAATATTCAAATTGTAAAAGAGATAATTAGGTCCTTGTAGCATGTTGGTTGGGTTTAAATTTTTGTAATAAAAAATCAAAACCCATTTAAATTTTTGTAATAAAAAATCAAAACCCATAGTGCTTCTTGGGCAAGGCACTTATGAATATAAGAGAGAAAACATACTTCAACCTAAAATGTTAAACTAACAACATGTACATATGATTATACATCTACCAAATCATTGAAATTCTTTATTTATTTTATTCATCTCTATTATAGTATATATCTTCTTACTATGTGGCCATATAAGTTAATAGCATGAATTGTTTCTACATAAAAATGATATAGCTTCCATGTTGCTCCATCGTGCTTAATATATTTCACTCATCCTTGATTTTATACGATTTCTCACTTTTACAATATTATAAAATTTATTATTAATGATGTAATCAATTCCTCTTCCAATTCCACTTGAATCAAACAATACTCAATGACAAAATTAAATTCATGTACAGGTTTCACGTAAAAAACATTGAAAATGTTTTGCATTATAATACTAGGTGATAATATCCACCTATATAAGGATCGAATTTAAAACCTTCAATGCATGTAAAGACCGCAACATTTCATAGAAAGTTATCAATTTTTTCAACTACAAAAAATAACTTAAAAAAAAAAATGTCGTTATAAAAAAAAAACCATCATTCAATATCTTTGCAAATGAAGGAAAATCATCCTTTCAACATGTCAATATTTAATTCTTGAATCCAAACTTGAAAAGTGAAAATCAAAACCAAAAGATAGAGGCATTTCAAAATCAAAATCATCTCAAACTTCATGACATTTAAATTATTAAATTATATTATTAATACTTATAAATTACATAATGCACTATTCATTGTGGAGCTTTGTATGTAATTAAGTGGTTGTAAATGACAAGTAGCATTATAACAATAACTTGTTGGCAAGCTACAACTATTGAGATGTTTTACAATTACCTTTGCTTTTAATATTCCATTGCATAAGGAAATCAAGAAACTGGGGTTTCCCATGTGCTTGTAGACCATGTGAGTGATTTGTAGTTAATTGTGTTGCCCCATTGGGAATTTCCCACAACAAATGCTAATGAAGAAGAATGAAAAGAAGAGAGGAAGTGTTTGTAGGTAGTTTTTATAGGCTCAAACATTTAGAAAATGTCATGTTAACCTTATAGAGAGGAAAATTAACAAGTGTTGTTGCAGTTGTAAAGTGGTTTTGATGTTATTTCATGGTGGATATTCACATATGAAGGTAAGAATTGTTCATTTAAGTTATTACAATTGTCTTCCTTGGAATGTTTTAATAAGAGATGTTTTTTCCAACATGACATTTCTTTATAGAAATTTTGGAGAATGACTTGAGGAACCAAGTTCAAATTCGTGGAGAGAAAGTTATTGTGGCCACATGGATGTCTTCCAAATCATAGTTTTAGAGATACGTTTGAGGATGCAAGCGTAGCAATGATGCATAATTAGTGTGGTAAATATTTGTATCTTACACAAAGCAAAAATAGTGAATGATGAATTGCTTTCTCTATTATGGGACCTTCCATGTGGGAAATGGTTTTGAAGAGGTTGAAGAGAAATTTATATGGTGTATGCCCAACTTAGTTTACACAACAAATCTCCAAGTTCCCTTCGAGTTAGCCATTTTTTATTTTTTATAAAAATATTCGAAATGTAAAATTCATACTTACATCCTTGTAGCATGTTGGTTGGGTTCAAATTTAAGTAATAAAAAATCGAAATCGACAATGCTTCTTTGGAAAGGTGCTTATGAATATAAGAGAAAACATTTTTCAACATAAAATCTTAAACTATCAACATGTACATATGATTATACATATACTAAAGCATTGAATTTCTTCATTTATTTTATTTACCTCTAATATAGTAGACATCTTACTATACCTCTAGATTATATACTAATCCATTGATTATCAAGGTAGGTCTATGATTACTAGTGGTTTTGTCTTATATGCAAATGATATCTCCATCAAGATTTTGCAAAATTAGGCATGTGGATTGTACCTTGGCCCATTAGTTATAATGGTCATTCTACAATATTGGTTATCATTGTGTGTGATGTATGGCCCCTTAATATTGCAATTTATTTTATAAATTTTTATATTTATTTTGTTTTTTATTCTCTCTAAAATCCAACATCAAGCCTATGTGGTAAGTGCATTTGTGTTTTTTTTTAAGTTCTATTTGTTCCCTTCAAATGTTGTATCTATTTTTCACCCCAACACCCTAGCAAATAAATTAAGAGCATTAAATAGAGAGCCGAAACAAGTTACCCGATTAAGAACATACAAACCTAGACAAACAAAATATTCACACCAAAGAGATGTAATATATGTGTTATTGCCCTCATTTCTACTACGTATTGTAACTTTGGACCTAGGCCTTGCTATTGATACATTGGTTTCCATGTTCAATTACTAATACTATTATTGTATGCCAAGCTCGAAATCTTTATGTTGCATTTGCTTTGTAATTAAAGTTCAAAACCCATAGTGCTTCTTGGGCAAGGCACTTATGAATATAAGAGAGAAAACACTTTTCAACCTAAAATGTTAAACTATCAACATATACATATGATTATACATCTACCAAATCATTGAAATTCTTTATTTATTTTATTCATCTATATTATAGTAGATATCTTCTTACTATGTGGCCATATAAGTTAATAACATGAGTTTTTCTACATAAAAATGTTATAGCTTTCATGTTTCTCCATCATTCTTATTATATTTCACTCAAACTTGATTTTATACAATTACTCATTTTTACAATATTATAAAATTTCTTATTAATGATGTAATCAATTCCTCTTCCAATTAAGCTTGAATCAAACAGTACTCAATGACATAATTAAACTCATCTGCAGATTTCATGTACAAACATTCAAAATATAATATTAGGTGATAATATCCACCTATATAAGGATCGAATTTAAAACCTTCAATGCATGTAAAGACCTTCTCAACATTTCATAGAAAGTTACCAATTTTTTCAACTACAAAAAGAACTTTAAAATAAATAAAATCCCATTATCAAAGAAGCAACCATCATTCTATATATTTGCAAATGAAGGAAAACCATCCTTTCAACATGTCAATATTTAATTCTTAATTCCAAACTTGAAAAGTGAAAATCAAAACCGAAAGATAGAGGCGTTTCAAAATCAAAATCATCTCAAATTTCACGACATTTAAATTATTAAATTAGATTATCAATACTTTTAAATTGCATAATGCACTATTCATTGTCGTACTTTGTATGTAAGTAAGTGGTTGTAATCGGTAAGTAGCATTGTAATAATAACTTATTGACAAGTTACAACTATTTAGATGTTTTACAATTACCTTTGGTTTTAATATTCCATTGCATAATGAAATCAATAGGATGTGGTTTCCCATGTGCTTGTAGACTATGTGAGTGACTTGTAGTTAATCATGTTTCCCAATCGGGCATTTCCCACAACATATGCTAATTAAGAAGAATAAAAAGGAGAGAGGAATGTTCGTAGGTAGTTTTTATAGACCTAAACAATTAGGAAACACCGCATTAGCCTTGTAGAGAGGAAAATTAACAAGTGTTCTTACAATTGTAAAGTGGTTTTGATGTTATTTCTGTTAGGATATTCCGACATATAGGAAATAGTTAAGAATAACTTAGTCTAGTGTAGAGTTAGGTAAAGTGTGTTTCTTTACTATGTACATTTGTAACTTATAATCCGACAGTCATGATTTGTAGTGATCCGACGGTTAACTCTCTCCTCGGTATTAACGACACTTGATCCATGGCTTAACACCCGATTGGTCCATGATCTCTATTTAAAGAGCATGGAGGGTCATTTGTCCAGTAACCGTTTATGAGAGAAACATATGTAACTTTTCTTTTTATATTAATAAATTTCTTAAAATGGCCACATTGGCTCAAGTCGTGGATTGTTTCCCTCTTCAAGGGTTTTAACCACGAGATAATATTGGTGTATTGATTTGTGATCTGTTTGTGAGCGGTGACCTTTGGTTTTTGATCTAAGGAACTTACCCTGTAAATTCTTACATGGTAGCAAAGCTATTTTGAGGGCCACATCCATTGTTGATCAAAATTCGAAGCTGGTTTGACTGCATGCGACTGTCGTTTTCTAGATCTACTATTTATGAACATTTTTGGGCTTGGAGAACTGCTCTGTTGTTTATGGAGTGTCCGTTACAATGAGGAACGCATTTCGTTTCATGCGAAAAGATTTTCGGTTGCCCAAGTTATGCTAGTTTAGATCTGGCGGTATAAAGTATTTGTTTTGCAGTTATATTTGTTAATAGTTCTGCTTATTTCTGTTCCCTCTATTTTTTTTCGGTTTTAGGTTTTATTTGTTTGTCGGATCCATACCCTCTTCTCTGTGTATGCTCTTTACTCTGCGTTGTGTGTGATCTCAGCAAATCAGAAACAGGAGGAAGGGATTTTTTTTTGCTACGTATGCTCTTTCCCCGCGTCTTTGTGCAATCTCGAGAAATCAGAAATAGTGAAAAAGTAGATAGTTTCCAGTAAGGCTAACCGAGAATCTAACATTCTGTCTTAATGCTTGCATTTTGTTTTTTATTTTTTTTTGCTCAGATTTTTGTGTTTTTTGTGCAGGAAAAGGCACGCACACCGAAGAGTAAAAATCAAAATTAAAATTAAAAAAAAAAAACCCTTCCTCCTTTAAAATAATTACAGAATCCTTTTACTATCTCACTTGGTGAGAAGTTATTTTATGAGAATAGAGGTCTTGAGTTCAAGTCTCCTTCCCAAGCTTCTTTTGTAAAAAAAAAAATTGTTAAAGGGGCGGGATTTTTTTTTTTTTAAGTCGAACTTCATCATCAAATTTCAACCGTTCCCGTAACTATTCAGCATCTTCAACTCGTTTTTTCAAAAAGCCATAACTTCTTCATCCGGACACCATTTTTTCAAAAAGCCATAACTTCATTGGAGTAGTTAGTTTCAGTTTTTCTCAGCTTCAGTTTTTTTTAAATGGAAAGTGCATGCCCAATTATTCTTAACAGCATCAATTATTTATAATGGCTACCTCACATGGTAGATATACTTAGAAGTAAAGGGCTTTATAGAATAGCCACAAGACTAGAAACTAAACCTTCTAATGATGATAAAGTCGCTAAATGGGAAAATAAACAAGATCAAGCACGAGGTTTGATAGGAATGTCCATTGCTCAAGATCTTTGATTTCATATCCTTGACATTGACACCCCTCATGAAGTCCTGGATAAGCTAAATATTGTCTTTGGCATGCAAAATAAAATCAGGGCCCACCAACTTGAAAATGAGTTGCTTACTTTGGACCCCAATAATTTCTCCTTCATTGAAGATTTTTTGTCCATATTCAAGACCCTTAGACTTCTTTTAGAAGGTTGTAAAGTCAAAAAGGAAGATGGTAGCCTCATCTATTGCATTATTTCTAAGCTTGGCCCTGCATACTCTATATTTGTTTCCACCTTCCATTCCACTAGAGAAGCCATCCTTTCTTCAGGAACCACCTACAAGAACCCATCTTTTGATGCCTTCTGTGATTCTTTGATGAGAGAACAAGAAAAACTCGTACACCTTGGTCTTATCACTTCTGGAAACGCTTCTAAGAAAGCCTTAGCAGCCCAACAGCAATCATATCAAAAGAATCCCAAGAAGTAGTATCCTAAAAAGTATGCTCTGAAACCAAACAAGGGTCCTAAGAAATTTTAGTCGCAAACTGAAAAAGAAACTCACCAAAATGATAAGGCATATAAAAAAAAAGGAAAGAAGACAGATAGACATTGCAACTTTTGTAATCGTGATCGCCATATAGAGTCCAAATGCTTTAAGAAGATGGAAGCCTTAGAAGCAGCAATGAAGAAGCACAACATCAATTTGGAGCACTATTCACCTTCATCTTCAGAAATGGCACTTTCTGCTTGTGGTTGTCAAGCATCAAGATTTGGTTATGCATTAAATGTATCTTCTTCTTCTCATTCTCATGAGTGGCTCATTGATTCTAGGGCTTCTTACCACATGGCCAAAAATCAAGCCATGTTTTCTTCTTTAAATGATTGTAACACCAAACATATTTATGTTGGTGATGATAGATCTCTTAGGGTTGTAGGATCTGGAATCATTCATCTCGATAATGGTCAATTTAATGATGTACTATGTGTTCCTACCTTGTCATGCAACCTTCTCTCTGTTTATCAGATAACTCATTCAGGTGAAGGGAAAATAGTAGAATTCTCACCTCATGATGTTGTAATCAAGGACCTCAAAGATCCTCGACATATTTTAGCTATTGGCATTGCTGATGATTCCACAAGGTTGTATAAGTTTGAAAACTTTGGGTCATCCTGTCTTTCCTCCGTTTTTGTTGCTCATAATGATGATCTGAGCAAACTTTGGCATAAGTGATTTGGTCACTTAAACTATCGCTCTCTTCAAACTCTATGTAAGGAAAATATGGTGATGGGCCTTCCTATCGTATCTTGTTGAGATGGTCTTTGCTCCAGATGTGTACTTGGAAAACATCATTGGGATAGTTTTGACAAACATGCCTCTTGGCACGCTTCAGCCCCTTTGCAGCTTGTGCACAGTGATTTATGTGGTCCAATTCCTGTTGTTTCTTTCTCTGGTTGCAAGTACTTCTTAACTTTCATTGATGATTTTTCCAGACGCACTTGGGCATACTTCTTAAAACTCAAGCGTGAAGTTTTTAACATGTTCCTGGCCTTTAAGGACTTTGTTGAGAAACAATTTGGACATCAAATTCTTAAGTTAAGATCAGCCAATGGAGGAGAATATGTTAACAACAAATTTATCAACTTCTACATTGAGCATGGCATTCAATTGCAACATACCATTCCATATACTCCACAACAAAATGGTGTAGATGAAAGGAAGAATCGCACCTTAAAAGAAATGGCTAATTGTATGCTTCAATCTAAAGGACTTAGTCTCAATTTTTGGGCAGAAGCAATTAACTGTGCAAATTACATAGTAAATCGCACTCCTACTAATGTTCTAAAGAATATAACTCCAGAAGAAGCTTGGAGCTCAATCAAACCAAATGTAAGTCACTTTCGTGTTTTTGGAAGTGATGCTTGGGCCCATATTCCAGATGCGAAACAAAAAACCTTAGAACCTAAGAGTGAAAAATGAATTTTTGTTGGATATTCTAAAGATGTCAAAGGTTATATATTTCTTCAACCAAAATCCAAAAATATAATCATTAAAAGAGATGTAAAATTTGATGAAAATATATCGGCCTGCGAGCCTAGTTCGACAGGTGTTCCACCTTTGGCCTGCGATCCTGATTCAGCATATGTGCCACCTCTCTCTCTCTCTTCTATTTTTAATAGCATTCATTATATTTTAGATGATGACAATGAGGATGACAATCCTCCTCCACCTCTTGAAGTTATTCCTTTTACTCCACCACTTCCAAGATGAGTCTGCTCTACTCGGGATGTAGCAGGTTCTCTTGCAGATGACCCTGTCAATCGACGACGTACATTTTCTCAGTTCGAAAGAGCCTCTTCCTTATTGGATCAAGTTCTAGAAAATCTTGATCCATAAACCTTTGAAGAAGCCTTCGGTCATCCAGATTGGGATGCAGCTATGAATGAAGAATATCGTTCCTTATTGGAAAACGATACTTGGGATCTTGTTCCTCTTCCAAAAGGAAGAAAACTTGTTAGATGAAAATGGGTTTAGAAAACAAAGTTTGGACCAGATGGAAAAGTGGATAGACATAAAGCTCATCTTGTTGCTAAAGGATTTTCACAAGTTGAAGGCATTGACTATACTGAAACCTTCTCCCCTGTTTCCAAAATGAATTCTATCTGCCTTGTTCTTTCCCTTGCTGCCTCCTTTAAATGGGAATTCCATCAGATGGATGTTAAATCTGCCTTCTTACATGGATATTTGCATGAAGAAATCTACATGGAACAACCCCCTGGCTTTATCCAAAATGACTCCAGCCTTGTTTGTCGCCTAAGGAAGTCTCTCTATGGTCTCAAACAAGCTCCTTAGGCTTGGTATGCCAAAATGGATAGATTTATATTAGATAATGGATTTTCTAGGTGTCATTCTGACAACACTATCTACACCAAGAAAGTGGGTAAGTCCTTCACCACCCTTGTTCTTTATGTTGATGATCTTATCCTTACTGGAAGTGATCCCAACCATATAAACCATGTGAAGTCTAGCCTGAAAAAGAAGTTTGAAATGACAGACTTAGGACACTTGCATTATTTCCTTGGTCTTCAAGTCTTGCAATCTGAAGAAGGTATTACCGTTTCTCAGTCCAAGTATGCCTGTGATATTCTACGCCAATTTCACATGTAAGATTGTAAGCCAACCCCTTCTCCCTTTCAGTCTGGAGTCAAGATTTCATTCACTTGTACTACCCCTGAAGTTGATGCTAGCTTATACCGTCAACTTGTTGGTAAACTTCTGTATCTAACTCATACCCGTCCTAACCTTTCCTTTGTCGTTGGTCTTGTCGCTTGGTTTATGCACCAACCTCATGAAAGTCATTGGAAAGCAGCTAAAATAATACTTCGATATATTTGAGGTACAATTTGGTTCGGGATTCATTATAGTGCAGGGGCATCTCCATTGTTGATTGGTTTCACTTATTCTGATTGGGCTAGTGACCCTGATGATCGAAAGTCTACTGCAAGATATGTATTCACTCTTGGTTCAGGACCTATTACTTGGTCTTGTAAGAAACAAAGTGACATCTCTCTTTCTTTGGCTGAAGCAGAGTATCGCGGTGTAGTTGAAGCCAGCAAGGAAGCCATGTGGCTTCATCAGATCCTGTCTGAATTTGGTCTTCATCAGCAGCATCCAACTACACTTTGGTGTGATAATCAGAGTGCCATTGGTATGTAGATCAGGTTCGACATCGACGTATGAAATACATTGAGCTCCACATACACTTCATCAAAGAGCTCATTCATGATTGTGTTCTTGAAGTGCGGTATTGTCCAACCAATGATCAAGTAGCCGATATCTTTACAAAGGCTCTCACAGAAGCGAAGTTTACCAAACTTCGATCCATGCTTGGAGTTCAGGAAAGTTATCATTAAGGGGGGATAGGCTTTAATGCCTCCTTCCTTCTCCTATTGTGTCACCTTTGTAAATCCTTCAATCCTATCCCAAGTTGTTCTTAAGGGGGGATGTTAGGATATTCCGACACATAGGAAATATGCTCCCTTTTTGTCATACTTGCAATCCTTCAATCCTATCCCAAGTTGTTCTTAAGGGGATGTTAGAAATTAGACACATAGGAAATAGTTAAGAATAACTTAGTCTAGTGTAGAGTTAGGTAAAGTGTGTTTCTTTACTATGTACATTTTGTAATGTATAATCAAATTGATCACGAATTGTAGTGATGCGATGAGGATTCCTCTCTCCTCGGTATGTGCCACTTGATATGAAGCAGATGGTCCATGATCTCTATTTAAAGAGCATGGAGGGTCATTTTTCCGGTAACCGTTTATGAGAGAAACATATGTAACTTTTATTTTTATATTAATAAATTCCCTGAAGTGGCCACGTTGGCTCAGGTCGTGGATTGTTTCCCTCATCGAGGGTTTTAACCACGTGATAATATTGGTGTATTGATTTTTGATCTGTTTATGAGAAGTGACCTTTGGTTTTTGAGCTAAGGAACTTACCCTATAAATTCCTACACTTTCATGGTGGATATTCACAAATGAAGGTAAGAATTGTTTCATTTAAGTTATTACAATTATCTTCCTTGGAATGTTTTAATAAGAGATGTTTTTTCCAACATGACATATCTTTATAGAAATTTTGGAGAATGATTTGAGCAACCAAGTTCAAATTCTTGGAGAGAGAGTAATCATGGCCACATGGATGTCTTCCAAATCATGGTTTTAGAAATAAATTTGAGGATGCAAGGGTGGAAATGATGCATAATTAGTGTGGGAAATATTTCTATTTGACACGGAGCAAAAATAGTGAATGGTGAATTGCTTTCTCTATTATGGGACCTTCCATGGGGAAATGGTTTTAAATAAGTTGAAGAGAAATTTATATGGTGTATGCTTAGCTTAGTTTACACAACAAATCTTCAAGATCCCTTCGAGTTAGCCATTTTTTATTTTTTATAAAAATATTTAAAATGTAGGATTCATACTTAGGTCCTTGTAGCATGTTTGTTGAGCTCAAATTCAAGTAATAAAAAATCAAAATCCATAATGCTTATTGGGCAAGGCGCTTATGAATATAAGAGAGAAAACATTTTTCAACCTAAAATGTTAAACTATCAACATGTACATATGATTATACACATACCAAATCATTGAATTTCTTTATTTATTTTACTCACCTCTACTATAGTAGATATCGTATTATACTTCTAGATTATATACTAACCCATTGATTATCAAGGTAGGTCTATGATTACTAGTGGTTGTGTCTTATATGCGAATGATATCTCCATAAATATTTTGCAAAATTAGACATATGGATTGTACCTTGGCCTATTGGTTACAATGGCAATTCTACAATATTGGTCATCATTTTGTTCGATGTATGGCCCCCTAATATTGCAATTTATTTTCTAAATTTTTATATTTATTTAGTTTTTCATTCTTTCTAAAATCCAACGTCATGCTTATGTGGTAAATGCATGTGTTTTTTTTTTTTTTTAAGTTCTATTTGTTCCTTTCAAATGTTGTATTTTTTTCACCCGAACACCCTAGCAAGTAAATTAAGAGCATTAAATACGGATCCCAAATAAGTTCCCCAATTAAGAACATACAGACCTAGACAAACACAAATTCACACTAAAGAGATGTAATATTTGTGTTATTGTCTTTGTTTCTACTATATATTGTAACTTTGGACCCATGCCTTGTTATTGATACATTGGTTTCCATGTTCAATTATTAGTACTATTATTGTGTGCCAAACTCGAAATCTTTATGTTGCATTTTTTTTCTTTGAGTTTCATTCTTAATTTGCTCATTTTCACTCTTCAAGGTTATAAGTTGAGGGGAAATCAATTGATTTTTGTGACATGGCTAGTGTGAATATTATTTTCTATATACATCTGTCTAATGTTGCATTATTGTCTAATGAAAACTCACAATGATCCGATACATTTTTTCTTTGGAAGTTTGCAATCAACCTTACAAGTTAATGTGTTGGCCTATTGATTAGCATGATTTGGTTTCCACGAATATTTGGTATTATCTGCAAGCTCTTATTATTAGTTCACATCATTTTCCTTCTAACTTCATGTATTAACCCATTCATTAGCATGATTTCGTCTTTGGTCTAGCATCTTAGAGTGGTTCTTAACAAAACTCTCATTTTTATTTATTTCATTTTACTTTTATGAGCTTTCTATAGTTGATTAAACGATGTTTTTTGACCCATCGGTTAAAATGATTTGATTAGCGTGATTATTGTTACGTTACAAGGCATCTCAATGTTTCCCTTTCTTACATTTTATGTTTGTTTTGTGTTCTCCACTATGTACATTTTCAATATTAGCATCACATGTATATTATTTCATTGGTTATTATAGTTTCATTTTTTTAAAAAATTGCATTTCCTACTTATTTGACATTTTTTTGTCATATATCTTAATCAAATAAAAAAACATTGATGTATTTATTTTATTTTATACATTATTTCTATTCAAAGTCTTCAACATTAAACCTACAAGTTATCTATTTACTATTTAACCATCAATTTATATGTTGGAATTGTATAACTCTAAATGCCACATTTTTTTGTTGAAATCTAGTAATATAGCTCAAAAATATATATATATATATAACTACAAGATAAAAATAGATGAAAAATGTAGTCATAGCATAGAAAATATACCTTTAATTGATGGTATTTTAGTTTACGAGTATTTTGAAGTTATACTAGCCATCTTTAATTCATGCATCCTAAAATTTATATGTGCACATTTATTAATTATAGAGATAATCCTTTGGTAAGCATTATCAATATATGACTATCACCTTTTTAAGCATATACTCCACTAATAAATCAATAGCTAGGTTTTCTATTTACACTAAATTATGTGTATGTGTGTGTGTGTGTGTGTGTGTGAAAACTGACACATTTGTAACAATAATATGATGGTAAAGAATGATCTCTACTTATTTCTCTTATTTTATCTATCATTTTTCTTATAGTTTTTATCAAATAATAATAAAATTAACAAACAAAATATTGTAAAATAGTTTATAAAACAAATTAGCAACTTGCATTATGCTATCAACATTGTTAAAATTAATTGTTCTCAATAAAAGTAAATCATTGCTAAAGTGTCACATCATTTCATTTTGAACTTTTTCTTTTTCTTTTTTTTGCATCATTAATTCAAGACACAAATTTCCCCATATGGGGTGATAGAGATGTGATAGGTAGTGGAGGAAGGTGCATGACCACCACCCACCAAGGATATTTATTAGTAAATGTGGCCAGGAGTCCCTACAACTTTAACAATTGTCTAACACACTCTTTATAATCATGAATGTACACTGTTTATTTTCAGTTTCTTCGATGTAGGTCTACTCAAAGGTATTCATAGTTGGTACGGATTGTATGTAGAATTTAATTTCTCATCCAACAAGTATATACACTTGAAATGAGTAAAGTTATAAGAATATAAGTTGAAAATACAATTAAAAAAATAGTTTTCTTTTCCCTAAAAAAATATTTTCCCTTAGGGGTGGCACCATCATCTTAAATCCTATTGGTTCTTTTAAAGTTAATTTTGGTAGTACATTTTTTGTTTTGGGGCTCATTTTTTAGCTCAAAATTTCCCTAATGATGTTTAAAGAAGATGGTTCATGATGAAGAGATGTTAAATCAATGTCATTCATGCATTGAGCTTTTAAACAATTAAGAGCTCTGTAATGTAGGATTAAAAGAGTCATGTATATCAAAGTGCAATGGATGGATAAGTATGGCTACTAAAAGAAAGAAAATAAGAGGTATTTTATGGGGATGTTGTGAACTCCCTCACCCACTAGGATAAGAGCTTTCATTGGTTGACTACGTATTAATAGTTTTCAAATTTAACTCTAAAACAAAAGCTCAAGAACAGAGTTTGAACAAATAGTTTGATAAATGTTGGATGTGCCTTGAGGTGTTTGATTTCAAAGAATTAGTCTCCCATTGTGCTCGACGCTTTGATGCAAATAGAAGAAAAAATTGAGTAGTTATTTAAAGCAAGAATTATGTTCTCCTCACGTCCAAGGTTTTTGAAAGGATGTTATGATTACTTGACCCAAATAAACGCCTCAAGCTTCCTAAAGCAGAATAATTTCTAGATTCCCAAGGTGGTGCAATAAATTTGTTGAAGGATTTTATGGTTTAGCCAACTAAACTGTATACTAATGTTTTAGTAATTGACATCTCCTTGCTAGCAAATCCTTATCGAGATTTGTGTTAGTTATTTGCATGGTTTATGGGTCAACATCTCACATTCCCTAGTTAGTTTTTGTGTTCCATATTTTTATTTCAAGAACGAAACCATGTTTGATTGGGAAAAAATTGTTTCAAATTCATTTATTTTCAACTCGCCAATTATTTGAAGACCCAAAGGTTCTCTATGACTACCTATTTAGTCTTGGTGTTGGTTTATTGTAATGTTTTAATTGACTTTCCATGAAAAAGTAACCAAATATTGAAATTGAACCAATTCAATTTTGGTACCATGTTCCCTGGAACGACAAGGATCCCTTCCATTTTTGCCTCATCTAGCAAAAGTTTGCTAAAGAATTTAGATATATGTTGACTAGAGCCAAACCCCAAAGAGTAACTCAAGAAGAAAAATATTTCTACTAAGGAGTTTGTGTGTATCAAGAAGATCATACTTATATCATGTTGTATGGGTATGAAACAAGTCCTTTAATTCTTCCCACATTTGTGTGATAGATATTTTGTTTATGAATTTTGCAGACAATATTGTTCATGGTCTATCCTTTTTTATAGGAAGAAGAAGAGGAATTTATTTCAATACTTTTTAATATATTTGATGTCATTATAAATAATTCTTCTCACCTAAAATAAGTATCTAAAACTCTCAATCCATTTAATTTAAGAGAGAATGAACCTCTCGAAGGTTTTAACCCTAAAGGAATATTTTATAAATATTTGTTCTCTATGAGATATGATAATATATTCACAAGAATTACAGAAGGAGTAGGAAATAATGACCTAATTACCCCAAAGGCAAACAAAAAAAATGGACATGTAATGACGATGTGGCTACCGAAGTCAATACAAATTCTCAATCGTGACAAACTAAAACAAAGAAGAGAGGAAAAATTGCAAGCAATGTACAATATTCCTCTACTCCACATGGGTGTCAGAATTCCTCTTGTACACAAAAGAAACAAGAAGTAGATGCAAGTAGAGGAGAGAGTAATGACTGACATGCTGGACAGGATGATGATGAGGAACCAACCTGCATTGATCTGAAATATAGTTCATGCCATTATGTTGAAATTCTGATGTTATATGTTGTTACAATCACTTAAACCCATAACTTCTTTATGTTGCAAAATAAGTTAAGTAATTGTAGATAAAACACAAACCATATAAAACATACGCACAACAGAAGACAACCAAGAACTCAATGAGACATAGAGATGTTAGGTCAATGACTAGGGGAAAACCCAACCAAATTCTTCTTCCATTAGAAATCAATTGTTAAGCAGAGACACAAAGTACAATGAGAGAATGAAGAAGTTCACCCAAATCTGAAGAATATCTCTGATAATAGTTACAGTTGATGCAAACACTGAAGCAGTTTGGCTCTCGAAGATATGATCTTGCTCTTCAAGACTCTATCTCCCTCTCTCTCTCTCTCTCTCTAGACTCTCCAACTCTCTCTTTATCAAGTTTGAATTCTCCTTCACAAGCACAAGTGTGTCAAGTGAGCATGAGAGTCACAAATATATAGAAAGAGCAAAGAGGTAGAATTGATGAGGGAGTAACTCCTATGCCTTAAGGAGTTACATATGCCAAAATAGGAGTGTAACTTATGCCATAAAGGAAAGGAGTGTAACTTATGCATTTAGGAGAGAAGTGTAATTTATGCATTAAAGAGATGTAAGAGGAACCTTTTTATGACGAGTCATTAAAGTGTATAAGAGAGTGCAAGAGGTGTGCAAGAGCATTAAAGAGAGAGAGAAATGAATAAATTAAGAGAGAGTAACATATGCATTAATAGGGAAGAGTTACATATGACATGATTGAGTCTCATGATTGAGAGACTTGAATTTTTTTTTATAATAATACCATAAGAATAATATTATTATTATTGATATTAATGATAATATTGATGATTAACTCGAAATTGAACTATTAGGATTGATTGATGATCAAAAGGGATTTTCCATCAACAATACTTGATTACCAATGATGCAAGGTGATTTGCTATTTTTGGAAAGTCATACTTGAGACTTTCTATTTTTAGAAATTCATCCCTGAGCTGTCAATTTTCAATGCTCCCTCTTAGCTAGGGAGGAATTCCTTTCTGCAATAAAGATCCCTTATTTCTTTGTTCATCTTTGTTCATCTCTACTTTGTATCATCTGGAACAATGATTTCTCACTCTAATGAAGAAGAATCATCATAGGGAGATTCATCCATCACCCTATATTCAATTGGGGGAATGCCACTTGCCAACATATGACAAGGATCTCGCACAACCAAGTCTCATCTCTGCTTGCAGGGGGGCACTTGTCAACAGATGAAAAGGATCCTGCAGATCCAAGGTTCATCTCTGCTTGGGGGGGTCCACTTGTCAATACATGACAAGGATCTCGCACATTCAAGGCTCATCATTGTTTGGGGGGATCCACTTGTCAAAACATGACAAGGATCTCGCACATCCAAGTCTCTTCACTGCTCAGGGGGATCCACTTGTCAACACATGACAAGGATCTCGCACATCCAAGTCTCATTAAATGTAGTGGTGGAACACCTGCATCCTAGACAAATCACACAAACAAGTCTCACTAACCCTATTGGCAAGATAGGTGGCTCTTCTCACGTCCTAGACAGTGGTTCGGATGCATATTAAGGTCTACTCTTGTGGCACACACTACACAAGAGGTCCCTCATCCTCAGGATATTTTGGAATCATTCCCTAATCCTTTGAGCTCTGACAAGGGGGAAAGGTAGCTCAGTGTTCTCAATCAGTTGTGACCACTTCCAGAAGGGTTACATCCATAATTCCAAGCTTCTCTGTAAAAACCAAGAAATTTCCTTTCGGTGAAGGCTTGGTAAGAATGTCAGTTATCTTATCATCAATCATAATATGATGGAGCCTCACTTCTCCTTTCTACACTATATCCCGGATATTGTGATATTTGATCTCAATTTGCTTGGACTTGTTATGGAACATAGGATTTTATACAAGACGAATCCCACTCTTATTGTCACAATATATAATTTTGTGTTTGGAACTTGCTCAAATAGCTCTCCAAAGAGCTTCCTCGACCATATTGCCTCATAGCTAGCCATGGTAGCAGCAATGTACTCAGCTTCAGCTATACTCAGCGCAACAGACTTATGTTTTCTGCTCATCCAAGAGATCATGGCATATCCCAAGCTAAAGCAACACCTAGAAGTGATATTTCTATCAACAGAGTTACCAGCCTAATCAGCGTTGGTATATCACGAAGTCTTACTTTTTTAGCAGTATATCTCAATACAAGATTGGTGGTCCCATGCAGGTATATCAACACATGCTTTGCAACAATCCAGTGTGCATGTGATGGCTTAAACATATATAGGCTCAAATTATTGACCGCAAAACATATGTTTGATCTAGTGTCTCACTAACCCTATTGGAAAGATAGGTGGCTCTTCCCACGTCTCAAACAGTGGTTCGGGTGCATACTGAGGCCTACTCTTGTGGCACACCTTACACAAGAGGTCCCTCATCCTCGGGATATTTTTGGAATCATTCCCTAATCCTTTGAGCTCTGACAAGGGGGAAAGGTAGCTCAGTGTTCTCGATCAGTTGTGACTTCTTCCCGGAAGGGTCACATCCATAATTCCAAGCTTCTCTGTAAAAACCAAGAAATTTCCTTTCGGTAAAGGCTTGGTAAGAATGTCAGTTATCTAATCATCAATCATAATATGATGGAGCCTCACAGCTCCTCTCTGCACCATATCCCGGATATAGTGATATTTGATCACAATTTGCTTGGACTTGTCATGGAACATAGGATTTTCTGCAAGACGAATCCCACTCTTATTGTCACAATATATAATTGTTTTGTTTGGAACTTGCTCAAATAGCTCTCCAAAGAGCTTCCTCAACCATATTGCCTCATAGCTAGCCATGCTAGCAGATATGTACTCAGCTTCAGCTATACCCAGTGCAACAGACTTATGTTTTCTACTCATCCAAGAGATCATGGCATATCCCAAGCTAAAACAACACCTAGAAGTGATCTTTCTATCAACAGAGTTACCAACCTAATCAGCATCAATATATAATGAATTCTTACATGTTTAGCATTATATCTCAATACAAGATCGATGGTCCCATGCAAGTATATCAACACATGCTTTGCAACAATCCAGTGTGCATATGATGGCTTAAACATATATAGGCTCAAAGTATTGACCGCAAAACATATGTTTGATCTAGTGTCTCACCAACCCTTTTGGGAATATAGGTGTCTCTTCCCACATCCCAAACAGTGGTTCGGATGCATACTGAGGCCTACTCTTGTGGCACACAATACACAAGAGGTCCCTCATCCTTGGGATATTTTTGGAATCATTCCCTGATCCTTTGAGCTCTGACAAGGGGGAAAGGTAGCTCAGTGTTCTCAATTAGTTTTGACCGCTTCCCGGAAGGGTCACATCCATAATTCCAAGCATCTCTGTAAAAACCAAGAAATTTCCTTTCAGTAAGGGCTTGGTAATAATGCCAGTTATCTAATCATCAATCATAATATGATGGAGCCTCACTTCTCCTCTCTACACCATATCCCGGATATAGTGATATTTGATCTCAATTTGCTTGGACTTGTCATGGAACATAGGATTTTCTGCAAGACGAATCCCACTCTTATTATCACAATATATAATTGTTGTGTTTGGAACTTGCTCAAATAGCTCTCCAAAGAGTTTCCTCAACCATATTGCCTCATATCTAGCCATGCTAGCAGCAATGTACTCAGCTTCAGCTATACTCAGTGTAACATACTTATGTTTTCTTCTCATCCAAGAGATCATGGCATATCCCAAGCTAAAGCAACACCTAGAAGTGATATTTCTATCAACAGAGTTACAAGCCTAATCAGCATCAATATATCATGAAGTCTTACATTTTTAGCAGTATATCTCAATACAATATTGGTGGTCCCATGCAGGTATATCAACACATGCTTTGCAGTAATCCAGTGTGCATGTGATGGCTTAAACATATATAGGCTCAAAGTATTGACTGCAAAACATATATTTGATCTAGTGTCCACTAAGAACATCAGTGCCCCAATCAGTTGACAATACCCCGAAGGATTTTCCAAATCAGGACATACAACTTCACCACATAGCTTCTTGAAATTAATTTCCATTGATAATCATGGACTTGCATTATGTCATACCAGACCATTCAAGTAGTTTGACTACATGTTTTCCTTAAGGAAAATCTCACCAGGTCTCTACCAAACTTCAAGACCCATAAATTAGTGCATCAAATGAAGATCTTTCATTTCACATTCAAAAGCTAACTCCTTACACTGGAGGATAAGAGGTTCACCACCAGTCAGAAATAAATCATAAACATATAATACCAAAATCAAAAGGCATACCTTGGATTGTCTTGAAATAAATATTTGGATCAACATTACTTCTATTAAAACCAAGCTTCATCAAGAATCTATCAATGCGGGCATACCAAGCTCTTGGAGCTTGCTTCAAACCATAGAGGGATTTCTTCATTCTAAGCACATGAATTTTTTGGTCATGTACTTCAAAGCCTTGTGGTTGCTCCACAAATACTTCTTCCTTAAGGAAGCCATGCCAAAAAGAAATATTCTCATTCATTTGGTAAAGGGACCATCCTTAGCTAGCATTTAGAACCACAATAGATTGGATGGTTGTATAATGGGCAATGGGTGCAAAGATTTCATCATTGTCTATTCCCTCTTTCTGAAAGAACCCTCTAGCCAGAAATCTAGCTTTATATTTTTCAATATTGCCATCAACACCATGTTTAATTTTATACAACCATTTAGAAGACAAAATATATTTACCTTGTGATCTTGGAACCATTTCCCATACATCATTATGAACGATGGACTCATATTCTTCAACCATCATATATTTCCACACTTGATCTTTCATTGCTTCTTCAAAAGTGCATGGTTCAACCTAAATATCGCTGCTCATGGCTACCACGTATTCCTGGAACCGGCATGGTTTCTTTCTTTCTCTGAAGGTTCTTCAAGAAGCAGCTTGTCTATCAACATCTTGTAAAGTGTCACAAAACCATAATCATATTTTTCTAACACATGGAGAAGGATCCAAGAAGTCCAAGGGATCCATGGGTTCATCAGCAAGATCGGGCTTAGGCTTGCTATCTTCTTGTGCATCCAAGGCATCATCATGTCTTTCAACATTAGCAGGAGGAGGAGTGTCTATGGATTTTCAAAGAGTTTCATCTTCATCAAATGTTATATCTTTGCTAAAATCTATATTTCTTTTTCCAAATACATATATTCTATAAGCTTTAGAATTTTCACAATAACCAACAATCATAGCTTTCTTACCTGAAGCTTCTAGCTTAGTACTCTTTTCCTTTGGCACATGAAAGTAGACAGGGCAGTCAAAGATCCTTAACTGCCCATTTTTTTTGGGTTATATCCTACGGTAGTCTATTTCTTGATTCCAACTTCTTTGCAGAAGTCTTGAGCTCTTGTCCACTTCATGTCCACTCAATTCATGGGATGGCTCAATTTAAATACAAAGGACTTGGTTCTCACATTCATCAAATGTACATGTTGATCCCAACATAAGAGCAAGAGCAATACTAGCAAAGTAGATAAACATAATGAAAGTATATTTAGTGATAAGGAAGGTATTTCTTTCTTTTCTGGATGTGAGAATTGCTTTTTCATTATCCTTGCACCAACGTCCTCTTGGAGTTTACTTTTCATGCACTATTTTTCACCCTGATGATCTTTAGGATCTATTTTTCTTGATCACATCATCATCAAGAAGTTAGTGAAAGAATCATTCAAATACTCGCGTAGGAAGAACAATCAATGATCTATAAATATAAATATAAACAAGATCAATGACACAAAAAAACAACAAAAGACTTGAAAATACTTATTTTTTAGTGTTAGCTCCCTCTTGATCCAACCTTTATAAGTTACCACTATACATCACTCATAATATGCCATTGGCAGAAGAAATGCATCTTCTTGAACACCACTTGGAAAACTCCATCATGATCCACTCTAACCCCAGGCATTTCGAAAACTAACTTTTTCACATGAGGTAATGCTTCATAGTGAAGATGAATGAACTTTCGGTGCCATTGTTTATATTGATGATTACTTATCATGAATCAATTCATGGATAGGTCTTCCATTGATTTTATAAAGATCTTCAAATTTGTATCCCATATTGAAGGCATGTAATAATAATTATACATATTGATTTCATTATATGCAATGATATTAGATATAATCCATCTTTGATCGTTGCAAAAGAACTTAGTTTAGAAAACTACCATTGCACATTTTGCAAAAGTCATGATCCTTACCTGCAACCACTATTGTCAGTAAACTATAATATCAAAATTACCATAACCCATAATATTATGTATTTTCTCATATGATGTGAGAGAATCAAAATCAATCTATCTTCAACATTCAATTTCTATCATTTATTCTTTCATAACCTTCTATGCATTATACTTCTTTTCAAGACAACACTTTCTTGCTCATGTATAAACAGAAGTTAAACTATTCTTTACTTTTACATGCATCAACAAATATCAGAATCATAATTACCAAACACATGCAACACCTTAATTTTCAACTAGGTACAAACAAAACTTCTTGATCCAAATAAAAAGAAATGGAACCAGATCTCTTTATAAGATATGTAGTATAATTTTCATATTTGTCGCCCTCTCAACCAGATTTGAAAGAAATTCTTTATAACTATTAAAGTTCCTTGAAGCACCACTATCAACCAGCTACTTGTCATAAGAATGAGAAGAACTAGAAAGAGCATAAACAAGAAAGTACTTTGATTTTGGTTTTTCTTTAAATAAAAAATAGGACAACAAATAAGAACTTTTTTTAGCATCAAGGAGCAACAAATAATATTTCAACAGCAAGGAAGGAGCAACAAATAAGATTTCAGCAGTAAGAAATAAGGACAACATTGATATTTTAGCAGCAAACAAGAAGGGATATTCTAGCAAAAAATGAGCAGCAAGTAGAAGGAACAACAAGAGATATTTCAGCAGAAAGAGAGTTGCAAATGTAGCAGACAAGCTATATTTCAGCAGAAAGAGAGTTGGAAGTGGAGTGGACAACAAGGGATATTCTAGCAGAAAGAGAGTTATAAATGGAGCAGACAACAAGAGATATTTCAATAGAAAGAGAGTTTGAAGTTGAGTGGATAAAAAGAGATATTCCAGCAGAATGAGAATTGCAAATGAAGCGGACAGCAAGAGATATTTCAGCAGAAAAAGAGTTGGAAATGGAGTTTGTCTTCTTGAGCTTGTCTTCACCAATGCTCTGAAACCATGTTGAAATGTTTATGTTCTATGTTGTTACAATCACTTAAATCCATAACTTCTTTATGTTGAAAAATAAGTGAAATAATTGCATATAGAACATAAACCATATAAATCATATGCACAATGGAATACAACCAAGAAATCAATGAGACACATACAAGTTACGTCAATGACCATGGAAAAACCTACAAGGGGAAAACCCAACCATATTCTTCTTCTGTTAGAAAGCAATTGTTTAGCAGAGACACAAAGTATAATGAGAGAATGAAAAAGTTCACCCAAATCTAAAGAATATCCATGACAACAGTTGGTGATGCAAACATTGAATCACTTTGGCTGTCTAAGATATGTTCTTGTCCTTCAAGACTCTCTCTCTCTCTCTCTAGACCCTCCAACTCTCTCTTTCTCAAGTTTGACTTCTCTTATCACAAGCACAACTAAGTGTATCAAGTCAGAATGAGAGGCACAAATATATAGAAAGAGAAAGGAGGTCTAATTCATGAGGTTGTAACTCCTATGCCTTAAGGAGGAGTTACATGTGCCAAAATAGGAGTGTAACTTATGCCATAAAGGAGAGGAGTGTAACTTATTCATTAAAAAGGTGTAGGAGGAATATTTTTATGGCAAGTCATTAGAGTGTGTACGAGTGTAAGACGTGTGTAAGAGTACTAAAGAGAGGGAGGAATGAATCCATTAAGAGAGTAACATATGCATTAATTAAGGGGAATTACATATGAAATGATTGAGAGACTTGATTTTTTTATAATAATATCAAAAGAACAATAATATTAATATTAATGATAATATTGATGATTAAGTAGAAATTGAACTATTAGGAATGATTGGTGATCAGAAGGGATTTTCCATCAACAATACTTAATTACCAATTGATGCAAGGTGATTTACTATTTTTTGGAAATTCATCCTTGATACTTTCTATTTTTAGAAATTCATCCATGAGTTGCCAATTTTCAACACATTACACAGTCAAGGAGTAAAATAAATTGACGCAAAGGGGATTCACAACATTTTGAAGGTCCAAAAGATGCCATTGTTATGGATATTTATATCGCTATATTGATTGGTTGGGTAGCTTTAAGGATGACGACAGCCAGAAAATAGTAGAGAAGATGGCTCAAGAAGAGCCAACCATTTTAAAGAACAATCTTTGAACATGCACAATGCATCAAGTAGAAAGAAAGATACAAATCGAAAAGTTCATGTAAAAAATAATAAGATAACTTGGAAATGTCAGAGGCAGATGTTTTAGGATTCATACCTACAGGACTCCTAAATCTACATATGACTATTTGAGACAGTGTTGTTCATCCTATCTTGGAGCAAGAGTTAGACAACATAAGATTAAAAAGGAAAATAAATGAATTTGAAGAGGATTTAAGTCTTCAGCCTCTGTTTCCACCTCCATTATCCATCGATGTTTCAAATCAAGTGTCCCACAACACATTCGGCACGTCAAATAAAAGAAATGTCACTCAATTATTGAGTGGAGTAGGAATATCTGTCACAAAACATCAATAAGAGATTGATATTGTTTTGGGAGCATGGGATATCAATTTATATTTAAGAAATACCCCACAAAGGATTTCTTCTTTTGTTGAATATTTACACAAATATTTATAACATGGTCAACATTTCCATAAAAATGATTTTAAAACATTTATTGCAAAAGTCTCAAGTCTAAATGACTTCCAGAGGAACTGGCAAGGATTACCATCCAGACGAAGAACAAAGCGGGTGAAATAGGATGGTCTATTGAAATACAAGTTCTAAAATATTCAATTTCCAATTGTGCAAGATATAAAGAGAAGAGAAGAAATGACTTATTTAAAGAAAACAAGGTTTTTCAAAACATTGAACGACCCAATATGATAAGAGATTCCTTATTAACACCTAAATATTAGTTAGAAACGTAATGGGTGTAAAAGAGCTTTATGAGTCAATGAATTTGATAATCATCACTAATTTTATGAAGTAGGAGATAAAACAATAGTTAGTTATCTTTGAAAACGAAAACGATGACACATGGAAACTATTTAATAGTTACGTTGAGAATTAAAGGAAATTAAAGAAGAAAACTTTCCAATCAAGGTAAAGTGGGATATTACATTTCCACCTGTGAAGGAGTATATGCAACAATGGCTTAAAAGATCCTTAACAAAAATTGTTAATCCCAAATAACTACCAAAGAAAATTACATCAAGAATATTTGAAGCCCAATAGACATACTCCAACACTTGGATGCTAAAAAGAGGGAGAGGGAGATCACTCCATTGATGATTCCTTTGCATTTTTGTGAGTTACTTAGTTTCCTACTTGAAGCAACATCCCTTGTTTCATCCCACTCTTTCATCATCCAACTTTATTAAGTGTATCGTTCATTCATAAGGCTGATCCCCGATTGCATTTCTCTTTTATTCCAAGTTATTAAACTATTTAATTTGGTCCACAAGAGCCCCATCATATTTTGTTTGATATGATTCCATTCATTTTATCATTTAAATATCAAGAACATTGTGTAGTGCAACATGCATGCACTTTATTGGATCTTAAACTTCTGTAAAAAATTTTACACACTTGGAGAGTTATTTCAAAAGTTCATGACATTTATGGTTTCAAAGAATTTTTATAAAGCATAAGATCTCATGAATGTTCTCTTATTCATCTTATGATTCTAAAAGAATGAAATCATTTAAAGTTTTCTGAAAAAATTGGGCCATTAGTATTGTTTTTGTATATATGAATATTGCTTCAAACATGTTTTCCTCATTTTGTGTATGGATGGATGTGATGGAATGATTAGATTATTGTCTTTCAACTATAATTTATTATTTATTTTTTTCAACATCTAGTCCACTCACAGGTGTAATTGTGTTGAGTTTTTTATTTTAATATTTGGATGAATACATTTCAAATATGAGTGTGAAAGAGGACTAATACCTCTATAAAAACATAGGTGGAATCTTAAAAGTTCCCCAAAAGGTTGACACTTGCCCTTAATAGGAAAACATATTAGCAAGCCTTTAATGCTTCCATGCTCCCTCCTAAGCCATGTGTACCTCTAGGTCCATTGCACCTAAATGATCACTCCTTAACAAGCCTCCTCAAGTTAAGTACAAACCTTCATGCAAGAAATCAAGGGGACCTTACTATCTTGGGCTCAAATCCATCCTCCAAGATGCTCAATGCTCCTCCAAGAGGATTGTTCTCCCAAGCAAAAAACCAAACTCTCCATGTTTATAAACCACCAAGAGTCACTAAGCCACACTAGTCTCTAACACTCCAACCAAATAATCTACATCAACATCAAGTCAAGGTATAGAAATCCATTAGTAATCCCATCATGGTACGGTCAAGGGTAAGTAGTGCATCATGCACCCCACACCACATGAAACAAACCCAACCGGAGCGTAAATACTTTCAAAGTAACCCCAACAATAAAAACTCACTCTTTACAAGGAAAGTGTTTTTCACAAATATAAGAGCAATACCTCTACAACTCAACCAAACCTACCATCTACAAATCTAAACCCATTATAATCTCAAAACAACCACTAGTTCTTATAAAGAAATGATCACCCAAACATCACACTCCTCCATCAAGGCATTACATTTCACCTTCTCAAAACAATTGGAAGACTCACAAATTGAAATAACCAATGAAATATAGTTAGCTTATCTCCTAAGAGGTATGCTCACCCTCACCAAAAATCTAGACACCACTACACACTCACATACATCATCTAATGCCTAAGTAAATCATCTTGGTTTCCTACATGTTGGAGTAGAATGTGAGGGTACATCCATCCTCATAGTCTCCTCATCCACAGCTGGGTCTCATTCTATTATATCCTCTATACCAAACTATCAAACAACAACCTCGTCACTCCCTTCAATCACTAAAGAGATCATTATGCCCTAGAGGACCACATATCCTCATCAAACTTCACATCTCAACTCACCAAAGTCTTACATCATCCTAGAATGCAGATCATGTCATCCTTGGAAGTCTCACTATATCCAACAAAATGAGATTATATCATAACATCTTTAAAATCCCCTCTATTAAGGGCTTCACCACCTTTGAATCTTAAGGAACATAACTCTGGACCATTAGCAATATATAAAACTCCAACAACATTCATATCAACTTCACAAGCCAAGATCATCATAAACCATATCATGGCTTGATCAAGAGTTCATGCAGAGATGATCACATCTCCATACGAGACCAAAACATGTGGATCATTAGGGAAACTTTGAGGCCAAAAATGGGCCTCAAAACAAAACAAATAAGTACTAACAAAATCAACTTTAAAAGAACCAATATAATTTAAGATGAGTTTTTGGATGGAAAAGAAATAAAAATATATTTTTATTGTATTTTTGGCTTCTATCCTTGAAGGTTTAGCCAAATGCAAATGTAGCCACTCATTGAATGCAGAATTAATTTCCACATCCAACATGTACCCAACTTGTGTACTTTTGAGTAACCCCGCACAAAAAAAAAAAAATTGAAATACATAGGAAAAAAAAACATGTTTCTTTCACTAAACACATTTTTTCATGTATTTTCAATTATTTTAAAAACATGCTTTTTCATGTATTTGCAATTTTTCTCAGTTAGTCTAATCAAAAGTACGCAGAGTGGATACTCGTTGGATGCGGAAATTAATTTTGCATCCAAAGGGTTCATACTCTTGATATTTGAGTAAGTATGTAAGGAAATAAACCAAAAATACAATATAAAAAAAAATAGTTTTCTATCTTTTCCTTTGAAAATTCATCCCTCTTATTTTATGATTTTAACTATTATTTTATTATTTTCCTTGAAAGGCCCATTTTAGATCCTAAAATTCCCCTAACGTAAATATATCAAAATTGTGAAGATCAAAATATACACAAATCTCATCCATCCTAAAATTCCAAACTCTTAATACAAATGAAAACCCACACAAGGCTTCTAATAACCTATAAATATCGATATTTCAACCATATGCCTGAAAACTTTTGATCATTGAAGCAAATCCCTCAACAAGGTCAACTCTCTCTTTCCAAGAGAACCCTCTAGTAACTACATTAAGAATATCATGATGTACAACTCCATTTTTGCAAGAGGATCCTCTAGTAACCAGTGTAACAGTATCACCAAGGTCAACTCCCTTTTTTTAAGAAAATTGAACAACCATGTCCTAGTACTCTCCAACATTCTTATTAATTGAAAGATTGAAATCATTTATTGATTCCAAAACAAGTTTTGAACATATCCCCACAGCATCTTATCATGCATACCCTACATGTGCATCCCTAAATCTAGAAGGATCACCCAACTTCCCATTAGTGTGTACAAGTGCCATAGGATCAGTGAGTAACCTCTAAAGCCCTTAGGCTTGCTAGATTATAATCATTGATATTGAATTTATTTCCTTTAAATGAAACTCTACATTGAAATTATGACATATAAGAAACTAAAAGAATATTTTCCCTCAAACCGCGTTGATCTAAAGAAAGGACTTTCTAAAGAAATTTAGCTAAATATTGATGGGTCACACATCCAAACCTAGGACTATGAGGAAATATATTTTAAGTGCTATTGTTGTCATGAATATAGTCACTTTCCCAAGTACTGTAAAACAACCTAAATGGCACAATATTTTCAAGCTCCTCGATTGGAAAAATGGTATGCCCCAACAAAGAAGTAAAAAGCAAGAAAATTCCACCAATTAAAAGTAACTCTACACCCCCAGAAGAATTAAAAAGAAAAATTCATTTGAAATCATCAATGGATTCGTAAGTGTATAAATCTAGGGAACAAGATCCTAAGATGGATCCTTCCCTAGACAAACAAAAGGAGTGATTTTTCCTACAAACCGTCCACTCCCATCCTCAATACCCCTAGAATAAACAATCATGCTTAGACATTGGAAGATTCAAATTCATCACTAAAGCAATCCACAAATCCATCTTTGAAGCAAACCACACTAGAATCCCTCCCTTCCGGGTGTTCCCACATGAAATAAGACACAACAAGTATAGGAAAGAAGACTTGGAAGATCCCAAAACACAAATAACACAAGGAAAAAAATTAAGACCCAAGAAGATCCAAAAGCCCAAGTAAGGTGCCCCCATGGGTGCAAAACAGTTTGTGACAGAGTGCATTATTGAAGCACTCTTTGTGACGTCACTAGTTCAACCTCATCCAGCCTAAGACTCATGCTTGAGGGGTGTGCAATGCACCTAGAAGTTATAGAGGTAGCAGTCGAAATTGACCTCATGTTGTGGGAGTACAAGCCTGCCCTAGTTGTCAATTCCTCTAGACAAAAAAACAAAACAAAACAACCCAAAGCAAGGGATCAGTGTGATAAGCAAATGCTACAAAAGGCCAACCCAATATATGAAATGAAGCTTGTCTCCTAGAATTACATAGTGGAATGTAAAAAGAAGAAATACTACTTTCACAAACGCATTAAAATAGAAGAGTAAGTTCTTGTCTTTTCAGAATAAAATAGGTCAGATGTAGTTGTCATAAGAGAGTTAATCCCTCAAACCTAGAGAGGGTGCCAAGGAGTATGCATTAACACTTAGGGCGCTTATAGACAAGTAAACATGATGTGGGATCATTAGTTCATGGAACCCACTATTGTTAACATGTGGCAAAGATGATAATTTTCCATCTTTTTGACAAACCCTCAAGCCTCACGTGCATATATTCATCATATACTCCCCAAAAAATTACATGTTAAAAAAAAGAATATTGAGAGTCACTCAAATCCTACTAATATGAATCAATGGGCTTGGGCAACAATCATCTCAATATCTTCTCAAACCATTGCATGTGCTTGGGGTCTCCTTTGAACAGTTATATTAATGTCATAAAATAGTAGATTATCTCACTTCTCAATTGAACCTAATGAACCTTTAAGCTTGCAACTAAAAGTAGAATTGGAGCAATAAGAGTTTGTAACCATGAGATATTCTTGAATCAACCAAACATCTTCTTGGTTCAAAGATATTCCTCCTAGGAGAAACTCAACTTCTCTTAGAGGTTATTCCCTTCTCAATTTTGTAGCACTTCCTTTCAAAATCGTAAAATCTTTTTATTCCAAGAATGGTGGGATATTACATTTTTCAAAGTGTGTATTCTTCTTGAGTATTTTCAATGGGATCCACTTTTTCATACTTTCAACATAACTTGAAGGCGATGACCATTTTTAACACATCAAGCACGTGGCATGACACTTGAAATGATCATCCAATTGAAATTTTAATACATGATTAATTAAGGTGTGAAACTTAGTTCTCCTCATCCCCAAAGGAACACTTTCTTGCAAAGAGATCTATGGGAGGAAGAGGATTATACTTGTTAGGGTGGCCTCAATGGAGTTTTCTCGCATGTTTCTAGCTCTCCCTTCCTTTCTCAAACACCATTCCTGAAATATGACCATCCAAAGCAACCATAGTCTTCGCTACTTTGAGAAACATCTATTGTCTTGTGTAATTTTCAAGCCTCACATTGGAACTACAAAGGATAGATGTGATGCTTCCAACAACATTTCTGTATAATTTGACATTAGGGAATCAATGCTTACAAAAACTATATTCTCAACTTGATGCACATGTTTCAATCCTTTCGCAACTTGCCACAATTATGTTACAACAACTACGTTTTCATCGCCTTTGCAATATGGAACAAGGCTACAATATTGGAAGAAATTGTTGTCTTTCTTGAAAGCACTCATGCTTTCTAGAGGTTATTAGCATAACTTCTTATACAAAGTGTCATAAAGACTCATAATTTCCAAAGAGCATCCATAATTCTTTAATAATATAATAAACATAGTACAACAATTATTGCAATATAAGATCTCACACCAATACTTATAGGGCTTTCGTGTTGCAACTCAAGGTACATATCAACTAGAACATGTATTGCCTTTTGTTTTTTAAAATAGCCTAATATATAAGTGATCTATCTATTTATATTTTTTCATTTAATTATAAACAAGGTCATCTTCCTCATTGAAGCCCCCAAGATAAAATAAATAAATAAATAAATAGATAAATAAATAAATAAACTAAAATAAAAATTAGGATTTTTTGAGCTATACTACTTGATATTAATATAATAGCAAAAGAACGTAAATTTGTGGTTGATTGGGGCCTGCCAAAACGGAAACTAAACCTCCACCAACCTTGCAAATACTTCCTTAAATGGTTCATACTATGCATATAAAGTTTGCTTAGATTGTAGCAAGTAAACAACTAGGAATATAATAACATTGAAAAGAAGTAGCAAAATGGAGGTGTGGGTTCAGAGGGGCTTGGCTGAGAAGTCATCTATAGCCCTTTAGCTTTCTCAAAAAGTTTCTATATCAAGAATAATATCGAATAACAATTGGATTGGAGTTGGTACCATGCGAGTTAAATGTGTCGGTGCCCTACACCTTATTTTCTTCCCACTTAGTGACTCTAAAGCTCGAGCCAAAAACCACTCTATAAAGAATTGTAAATTTGGCCTCTAACCTTCTTAGTGTATCTACCATTTAAGGCTCTTGATGCCCCTAATTTTCTAGAGGCAGTCTTTCCTACCCAATAAAACTCCATAGCCCAAAGCATTTTGGTTTCTTTGGACCTAGAAAATTTGTCTAAGACCCAATCTTAGAATTCATCTTTGATTTGTTGCTTGGGCGTCTAAAGGCATCATTGCTTGATCAAATCAACCAATTCATTGTTGGAAATACTAAGAGGGGAGATGAATCGGCAGTTAGCTAATTAACAATCTTCACCACTTCAAACAATTAATGCCAAGAAACATATGAGACAAGATTCAATATGTTAACTTTTGTAATCAATAAACTCTTCAAGAGCACCAACTCTTATTACAATTGAGTGTATGTAGGTACAAACCTATTGAAGTACAACCTTGTAGGCACTGACCTGTTGAAAACACAAATCTTCAAGACTTCGTATTATCTGACCTATAAAAGACACCAATCCCCTAGTTTGAGCATCGACTCTGAAGATTAGGCACCAACTTAAAGCTTGGTCCTTGAGTCTTTGCTTGGATTTGGCCTTTACATGGTCCTACTATTATGTACTCTTCAAGACCTTCTTTGTGTTATGCACTCTTCTAAGTCTGCTCCTTGAACTGTTCTCTTAGATCCGCTCCTCAAATTTTACTTAAGGTTGCTCCTAAGTCTTATTCCTAGATCTACTCTTTCACCCTTGCCTCCTTTATCTACACTTCTGCCTCAAGGTCCTCCAAACTTCATAATATACACTGCAACTTATTGGTTTGTCTTCCTTACGATCTTAGCATATCAACAATATTCATTACTTGGACAGGACTATGGACTGAAGATTTCATTACTCAGGCCTTCTAAGACAACTACATTAATGGACACAAAGAACAGAGTTCATCCTCATCATTAATGTGCAGTAATCTTCACAATTTTAACATTATAAACAATAGATAACTATTTTTTTTCATTTTACAGCCTTGTCACAAGATCAAATCTTCAAGTAAACCTAGTCACAGAATGAAAATAAGAAAGCCTTGAAACAACAAAACCAGACCATAGAAAATTGGCAAATGAATTTGGCCCCTTGTACAATAGACAAGAGTCTCTGCCCTACGCAATAAAAGCTCAACCCAACAAGCAAATTCAAACTTGGCCCTGCAATCTGATATTTTTTTCCTTGTAGCTTTCAATAACTATTTATTCATTAATAGAAGCAATATCAATTAAAATTTAAATTTTCCATACCAAGTTCCAAAGCTTGCGCCAAATTTCTCCTCTCAATTCGCGTCTAGCTCTTTGGTATTCATTTGGATCAACGTTTTTCTGGAAATTCTAAGGAATATTGCATGGTTCTCCACTAGTTTGGAGGGTTATTATTCTTTCCTCATATAGGCCCAGTGCTCATGAGGTTTTGGGGTTTGATTCCCCTTTGAGGAGAAGACAAATATCTACAGCATTGCATGATTAGAACAAGAGAAGGCCCAAGTTCCCCATTGTCTCTTTGAAAATGCTACAACATGATCTTCAATACATGATTCTCTTCTTATTAACGATGCTACAACCTTGATAGAACTCACTTGCATAAACTTGTTGGGAGAGATCAACCTTCAATTTCAAATAAATAAATTGTCGATTAGAGTTTTGGCCCTTAATTCAACTTGGAATGATGAGTTGGGCAAACTCTTTAATAGTAAACAAACTCGGCATGTCTTCCTTTGTTCAACCTTGAGGCCACTACAAGATATCTTCTATCTAGAACAATGACTAAATTATATGACAAATGAGTGCACAGTGTCCTATATTTATAGTGATCTTGACCCCTTAAATCAATGCTAACTTGACACTAGCCTGGATGACCTAAGCTTTGGCAAGGAGATCAATATATGCATTTCAAAACTCCATATCTCCTTAATCGTGAGGAGTTAGGAGGTGTGCCACCTACCATTGGAAACGTTTTGAAATGAATTATGTGATGGTGTAACTTTATTTTGCATCTTAATTGAATTTGACCCCCTTTTTCATATGAATTTTTTTAAATGGATTACTCTGGCTTTCATTTATGGCTTGAGGGCTTAAACACTACTTCTAGATGTTTTCTTCATCTACAGGGTTTGACACCATTCCTAGGACGTTGGCGGGGTCAAGCACTTCTGCTTCCTTGGAGGGATAACTTCTTGAGGTACTTCCTACATTTGCAGGCTCACCTTTGCTTGGTTTTGACATCAATGACAACTTTCAACAATATGCCCCTTTGTTATTGATGGCAACCATCATATTGTGCCTATGATCATGCCCCCCCCTGACTTTGTGCTTCTTGATCTCTCCCCCCCCTTGACATCAATGGCAAAGGGTAAAACCCCCTAACTGCATCTTCTTCATATGACCCATCAACTAGTTCCCCTATTTTTTTTTGCCACTAAGGAATGCTCCCTGCAAGCTTATGTTTTTTATCTTTATCCATATTAACATTAGCATCCATAATGGAATGTTTATGCAAAAAAGAATTGATCCACTGAGTCACCCGAGTCAGTTTCCTGCTCTTGTAGAGAGCCTTTATGATTTTCATATGACCTTTCATCTCCATTGCCATCCCATCTTGTTCTACATTCTCACTCTCATGCATATTTTCTAATGGTTATTCTCAATTTAATTGATGCAGTATCAAGGCATCTCGCTCACCATGATTCGTAGTGTACTCATAAAAACTATTAGAAAGTCACTGTGACATATTATGTGCAACATGTTCTTGTTGTATTTCATGATACAGTCCTATCAGCAAAACTCGTGTACTATACCTTTGGCATAACCACAAAACTCCAACAACACTAAAATAAATCTAGACTCTGTTATTAATCGGTGCAAATCCAAAAGCCTTATTCTAACGGTTTTGGCGGAATCCAAACCAACATAAATCACTCACAAATTTCTGAAAATTACGAGTGAAATCATTTTCTATGGCACAAATTCAAGATTCCATTTTAAAGGTGTTGTATTTGGAGGGGAAATTATACTACTGATGATGACATAGAAATTTCACCATTCTCCAGCAAACAACTCATGGAAAGTACTAAAACAACAAGAACACAATCACATGTCATCTTATATAGAGGCACCTACTTGAAAGAGCAGTGACAGGATAAGGGATGAAATCTGCACTTCCAATCCAAAACAGGATAATGCTACTGGACTAAAAAAAAATCGATCACTTCCCAAACATAGAAACAATTTGACTACAGTGTAGCTTTTATAGGTACATTTGTCTTGGATCAAAATGTTGAAATATGTAACTAGGTTCGGCCTTCATAATGACATATGTAATGTTTATTTTATGTATTCAATGAAAAGAGAAAAATAAATTTATTATTATTCTTAAGACATGGGTTTCATGCTCAAGAGAATTTATTTTATAGGTCAAGCACCCATTGAGTGCTTCTAGGTTTGTTATAAATTCATTGTCACGTATGAATGACCCAATTGGGCTTGTTACATATTGTAAAGAAAAAATTGAGTCATAGTTGAGTCAAAAGACCCTCCAAGACCTCGTCATGGCACAAAGTTCAAGTCGCCCTACACAAGTGGACAAGTCAGCCTAAAAGGAGCAATTTGACCCTGTGAGAAGCTTATATAAAGAAGACCTCGACCTCATTTGGAGACACTTCACTCACACACACAAGTTCGATCATAAGGACAAGAAGAAGTGTGAAGAAGAGGAAGGCATAAGAAGGAAGAAAAGTCGAGCTATTTTGGATTTGTTTTTGGGCTACTTCTCTCCACACTTGCAGAGGAATTAGGGCACATATTGTTGCAGTAAAACCCAGTTGCAGAAGTGAAGTTAGGTCATCAAAAAGAGTTTTTTTGGAATCTGATTTCTCTGAGAGAGAATCTACCCTAGCGAAGAAGAAAAGTTGCAGTCAAAATTGTTGTCGAAGTTGCAATTTCTAGGCAAGTCGAAGTTGCAGTTTCTAGGAATGTTGAAGTTGCAGTTTCTAAAGTTGCACTTGCAGAATAGGTTGAAGTTTCTAGACTGAGAAGTTATTCAAAGAGGAAACATTGACTTGGTCTTGGAGGGGTTCTTGGTCAAGGTTCTACGTCTTGGAATTCGTCAATTGAAGATTCTATAAGGAGAAGAATTTTGGTGGGTTTTCCTCTCAACTTGGAGAGGTTTTGGCCCTGGATGATCGCCTACATATTGTGTCCTTTGTCTCATTGTTCTTTATGGTTTGGTAGTTGTTTGATGAAGAAAAACACTAATAAGAAACAAGTGAAGAAGAATCTAATTAAGCAAGGTAAAAATTCCTCACAAACAATTATCAAAGTAAGAGAAACCACCTTCACTTATTGCCCCTAGATTTCTCAACATGGTTTCATAGCTAAGGTAAGTCAAGAAAGGGCAGCGAATAAAGGACACCCAAGAATCAAAGTTTGAGAAAAGTATCAACGACATCAAAGCATAAAGAAGATTCTCTCGTCTCCAAGGCATTTCAAGGGCAAGAATCACATCATCATCTTGAAGGATTTCTAAACACTAGAAAGGTGTTTTCATCATCATCAAGGATATCAAAACAATCTCCCTAAAGTAAGGATTTGATCTCAAAGGAGAATCCTTATTTCAAACATCCTTGAAGAAGATCATCGAAGAAGCATCAAGGCATCATCAAGAAGTCATCATCATCATCAATCATCATCAACAAAGGCATCAAGTTGTAGAGTTCATCTTCACTTGACAGAGTCAATATTTATACTTCTATATCTAAATCTAGGAAAATGACTTTATTTTACAAGAGAACAACAAGTTGGTTGGGTCATCAAACTTCCTTGCATGGAAAAGGAGGATAGACTTGGTCCTTAGAGAAAATGAAGTTATTAATCATGTCAATGGCAAAGTCTCCAAGCCATCTGAAGAGCAAGCACTATCTAAATATATGAAAAAAGATCTAAGGGCTCAAAGGATTCTTATAGAATCCATCAAGGATTCTCTCATCCCATATGTGGAAGGGTTGGAGACATCAAAAGAGATATATGATAAGTTAGCAGAATTATTCTTTGAAAGCTCGACAAGAGAAGTCATCTCACTAAGATCTAAATTATACAAATTGAGTGTCAAAGGATGAAGGGATATCTACATGTCTTACTAAAGCATCCCAAATAAGAAATCAACTTCAACATCTATGAGAGATGATATCTATTAAAGAAATGATTACCATTGTTCTAAATGCTCTAATAGATGAACAAGGAAACCTTGTATCAAAGACCTATAAAGAGGAGAAAGCTATCCCATTCAATAATTTGTGGTCACTATGCAAGATTGAAGAAACAGGTTGAAGACAAAAAGTGATACAGGATCAGATGAGCAGGTTCAAATATTTGTTGTCATGTCAAGAAGCAAAGGGATATCTGGCAAGAAAAAAAAGAAGATCAATACGTCGCAAATCCAATGCTATGGATGTCAAGAATATGGGCACTACAAGAGAGATTGTCCTAAGCTCAAGGATGACAACAAACGAAGAAGGGAAGAATCCCATATCATTGAAGTGGAAGAAGCTGAAAAGAAGAAATTCAAGGAGGAAGTAAAAGATCTCTACTATTATTGAGATAAATTTCCCTCACCTGGTTCTTTTCAAGTTTCTGTTTCAAGATTTTCTTTTGTAAAGTATAGCCATGATGGTAGGAAGCATTAGAATCATGATAAGATGCAACATGTTGGGAGAGTTAATCATAGAAGCATATGATTGAAAGTCAATGGTTGTCACCTATAAAAGGATGTAGCTCTTGGTGACATCATTAGAAGCATAAGTAGTACTTATGAGATGAAGAAAGTCATCAAGTATAAATCTCATCATACATCATTCAAGAGGAGCATTTGCTCGATAAGGATAATAAAGATCCTCCATCAGAATCTTCATTAGAAGGTTCACCTATTGGAAGAAGCAAGTGTCTCACTGAGAATTCCACCTTGTATGGGATTCATGGGATAATGGTATGATAAGAAGCGAAGCAGGTCAAGGTGATTGAAGTTCTTTCACTCAAGGAACTTGTTGAAGGAAGCCTAGATGACCAAAGAAGAAAAGAGGTATGTATGCATAAGTTCAATGAGTCTAAGTCATATCATTATATAGTTGCAGATAGTAAGGATGCATGCTCTACTTCATGAGTATGATCAAAGGAAAGGGATCTCTCTCATTACAAGGATGCATAAAGGCATGGTTCACATATTTACTAGATGAAATCAACATAATATGTCCTTGTATGGAATATGAGGTGGTTGAAAAATATGAAAGAACTACGATTTGAAGATCCTGGGAAAACAATGTGTGAATAAAGGAAGAGATCATGAAGATGCAACTATGGAGAAGGAAATCAATCTACTCCTCGTATTGTTCACTTAGATTTGCTCCTAAATTTTTACTTAAGGATGCTCCTAGGTCTTCTTCCTAGATCTACACTTTCACCCTTGACCTCCTTTATATGTACATCTAACTTAAGGTCCCCCGGGATTCATAATATACCTTGCAACTTATTGGTCTGTCTACTCTATGATCTTAGCATAATAGCAGTCTTCATTACTTGAATAAGACTATGGACAATAAACTTCAGTACTCAGTACTTCAAGGATAGCAGCGTTAATGGACACGAACAACAGATTTCATGTTCATCATTAATGGGCAGTAGTGATAACAGGCTCAACATTATAAACAATAGATCACTACTCATTTTTTTCATTTTACAACCCTGTCACAAGATTAAAAGCTCAAGTAAACCTAGTCACAAAACAAAAATAAGCTCATCCATGTCACAACAAAACCAGACCACAGACAATTGTCCAATGAATTTGGCCCCTTGTACAATAGATGAGAGTCTCAACCCTTCATAGTAAAAGCTCGACCCAACAAGCAAATTCAAACTTGACCCTGTGATCTTAATATTTTCATCCCTATAGCTTTGAATAATTATTCCTTCATTAATAGAAGCAACATCAATCAAAAATTAAATCTACCATACCAAGTTCCAAAGCCTACACCAAATTTCTCCTCTCACTTCACCTATAGTTCTTCGGTATTTGTTTGGATCAACCTTTTCCTTGACAATCTGAGGAATATCGCATCATTCTCAGCCAGTTTGGAGGGTAATCTTCTTTCCCCATATAGGCCCAGCACTCACGAGGTGTGGGGTTTGATTCCCCTTCAAGGAGAAGATAAATATCTACAACATTGTGTCAATAGAACTAGTGATGGCTCGCATTCCTCATCGTCTCTTTGAAAATACTAATAACAAGTTCTTCAATACATGATTCTCTTCTTATTAGTGTTACCACAACCTTGACAGAACTCGCTTATATAAACTTGTTGGGTGAGATCAACCTTCAATTTCAAAATAAATAAACTGTTAGACAAAGTTTTGGCCCTTAATTCAACTGGGAATGACGAGCTAAGCAGAGTTTTCAATAGTAAATACACACGACATATCTTCCTTAGTTCAACCCTAAGACCACCACATATATCTTCTATCAAAATCAACAAGTGAACTCTATGTCAAAAGAGTGCACATTTGCCTATATTTATAGTGATCTTGACCCCTCAAAAGGGTAGCCTTTACACTAGTTAGGCCAACCTAAGCTCTTGGAGGGAGATCAATATATGAATTTCAAAAATTCATATCTCATCAGCCGTGAGGAGTTAAGAGGAGTGCCAGCTACCATTGGAAAGGTCTCAAAATTAATTACCTGATGGTGTAACTTTCTTTTGCATCTAAACTAAATTTGACCACCTTTTTCATGAATTTTCCTAAAGAGCTTCTTTTGGCTTTCATTTCTGACTTGAGGGTTTCCACATTTCTGCTGGATGCTTCCTTCCTTTACAGGTTTTGACACAATTCCTAAGATCTCAATGGGGCCATGTACTTCTGCTTCCTTGGAGGGATAACTTCCTTAGGTGCTTCCTTCATTTGCAGGCACACCTTTGCTTGGTTGCGACATCAATGTCAACTTTCAACATTCATTAACAATTTGTTGAGTGTGTTAAGTCATGTTCAGTGAACTGTTGTTATGCATGCATGGCCATTTCTTTCGCTTTAGTACCTCGAGAATGTTCCATACCATGTCTATGGGTGGACGCTTTAGCTTTTCCTTTTCTTGTTGCAGCACTTCGACTAGTTTCAAGAGCCTCATATTTGCCATTGTCAATGATTGCATGAGCCCTTTGTTGTCTATGCAGACCCCAAATATTATACCCTAAAACACCGTAAGGAGCCCACATCCAATAGCCATTGGATGCAATGCCAAATCCAACAATGACAACACTAGAACCACAATTAGCGCCACCAACAATACCAAAATCACAATGAGCATCAACATTCACACAAGAACCACCATCAACACCCCCTACAAGCTTCCACCATCAAAGCCCCGCTAGGTCAAAGATTTTGCCAACTAAGGCCCTCACCTAGAGCTGAAAAAAAGCGATAAAGGATGTTTGATATACCTTGGCATCGGTACAATAGAAAGATCACCTATCTGGCCAAGAATATCCTATAGTGCCTACACCCCAGTAGCTATCAAAGTAAGCAAGTAGGAAGGGGAAGAGGGGTGAGAACCAAAACTCCAGAGACAACCAAAAGAAAAAAAAAAAGGGGTGTAAAATCCACATCAATATAAATAGGAAATATGATAATAGAATGGGAGACCAGTGAAACCACGTGAATCCACTAGAGTGTTAGTGGTTAAAACTAAACTCATCACACTTTGATATCATCACTTTTTTACTTATCTGCTCAAGAACACTCGAACCAGTTACAAGCTTGATGCCAAAAACATCATGACAGTGAGCCCCTCACCTTGTCTACCTTGAAGCGAGCCACATTATATTTCTAGAGATCAAGAGCATCATTATAGTGAACACCCACACCTTGCATGCCTTAAAGTGTGATGAAAACCCCCTATGTATATTGCATAACAAAGATATTATATATTAATAAAGTTTTGTAGAATAGTATTTTATATTTCAAATTTAAAAATAATTAAAATTAAAAGTGATTTCAAACAAAAATATAATTAAATTTTTAAATTAAAATAATATCAAACAAAAAAAATATAAGAGTTTTCTCAGCTACATATAAATACATTTTCCCTTTCAAATTTCAAAATAATTTAAAAAATAAAATCAATTAACAATATAAAACTTAATTCCAAAAAATAAAAATCGCACGATTGTCCACCCAATCCTCTTCTATAGAGAAGAAAAGAAAGTGTAGTATGTTCTTTACATTTGCTTCAAAAATACTATCTATTTATATTTTTTCATTGAATAAAAAAATAAGGTGCTCTCACTATTATTTTTACTGAAGCTTCAAACACTAATATATCTTGAAAAATGCAAAAGAAAGATTTCATTTCCTATAATATATAAATCATTCTTAAAATATCATGACATATAATCCATATATTTTATAGCTATGGTTAATCAATAATGTTATTTATATTTTTTTCATTTAATTAAAAATAAGATCCTCTTAATTATCGAAGCCCTCAAGATTGTTTTTTTAATCTATTTATATGTTTTCATTAAATAAAAAATAAACTCCTCTCACGATTAAGTTTACTAAAGCTTCAAACAATTCTGGGGAAACCTATTTTTAAAGTAAAAATCAATTTCAAACCATAAAAAAATTAATTTTGTTCTCAAGTGCCCCAAGAAAATAAAATTTATATAACATGAAGAGATTGCTACACTCAGTCTTCTTGCATAGGGATGAAGGAAAGTGTGTTCTCTACACTTCCTTGAAGCCATTAATAACTAGGTTAATTATTGTCAACTATGTTAATCATAAGATAGATTAATAATAATTATTTTTTTTTAAGTTTGTGCAAGTGATTTCTATTACCAAAATGTGTATTACATTCATAGCAGTTTTGTTCTTTTGACCAAAATATTCACCGAGGTCGTCAGTGCCTCAACCAGGTATACAAAATGACCATCAAAATTCCAGACAAGCCAATAAGACAGTAGACTTTGGCCGGGGCCTCAACCATGTATACAAGGTAGATTAATAATAATTAATGACTAGGTTAATGGTTAATAATTAATAATTAGGTTAATGATTAATAATAAGGTAGATTAATAATAATTATTAACTAGGTTAATAATAATTAATAACTAGGTTTAATTTTGTTTTCAAGTTTGCAAAGAATATAAAAAGATATTTGACATAAGGTGTACACTAAGTTTTCTTATATAGATAAATATTTTTAACTTAAAATTAATTTTAAACAACAAAATGAAACTTTAATTTTGTTTTCAAGTCTGCAGAGAATATAAAAGGATATCTTACATGAAATGTACACTTAGTTTTCTTGTATAGAGAAGAAGAGAAAACATATTCTCTACAATTCCTTGAAGCTATTCACCCCCTCTGATGGATAAAATCAAATTCCCATCAATTTTGCACTTCAAGAATGTGTGTTAAGGGAAAATGTCGGGAATCTTGCTCTCCAGGAATTTTTATGTACTTTATAAAAGGAGGTTAATTCTATTTCCATGAAATTTCTCAACTTTTCCAAAGTTCTAAAACATGTGGTCGATTTCAATTTGTAACGACATTTGAGAACTCACTACCAAAATTTTGCATATAAAAAATGGACTCATCTTCAGAACATGTATCATCTTTCCTTTTGTTGATTTCAACCCGTTTTAGGACTCTTGAAAGCATCATTTTCTGAAAACCATGTTCTGTTAGTGTAACATATATAACAGTGTTGGTTTTTTCATCACCAAGTTGTCCAAACTAATCGTTTGTGAGTCAAAAATTGTTGTCTTACCAACTAAATAAGCATAATTTGTGTACAAATACCAGTATGTGTAATATGATATATCCACATAATAATATAATAGGAAAAACCATTACATACATGTAACAACACAACTTGAGTGTTGAACCATCGCTGAGAAGCATGTAGTTTACCAACACATTTATTCCAAAATACTTTACAAATGATCAAATTCCACACGTTGAGTAAAATAATCCTAGAAAATCTCTTATTTATGAAAAGCAAGACAATGTCAATAATCTTATTTAGTTATCGACTATTTGCTTGTGGATTGTGGTTTAAATGCATAACGAGAATCGAACAGAACTGCTCTTATGCACATTGAACATCATTAACAGATAATTAACCCCGTATTCTACAAATTTACACTCTACCAAAGGATTTTCACAAAATACCTTGAATGTTAGAATTTTCAATTAACTTGTCCCATGGCCCTCAAGCGTCAGAAAGTGCTCCATCTGTGAATAAACCACGTGAACACCAATATTTATTAACTTTTGCAAGGAACGAAGTATTTAAGTTGCCTTGAAACAAATAAAGGGATGTGGCATCCAAACATGCAAATACATATTAACAAGCATTAGATGAAAATTTCAATGCAAAATTATACAATCCATTTGATGCTTGGCAAAAAAGGTGAAAATATATTTCCAATATTCACTTCACTTTCCCTGAAACAAAAGCTCAAATTCAAAACAATTAAATACCATGGTGTGACGTAATAGCATTAGACTAATGGCATTAAATCCAAACTGTGGCAAAGTCATTCTAAGGGATTTTAAATACTTCATAACAATACTAAGTGGAAGCCAACAAGGTATGCTACAGCAAACATCTAACCGATATATTTTTGTAGCCTCGCTGAAAACGACATTTCACCATCCTAACAGGTGTGTTTCACATCTAGGCAGCAGTGTTGGAAATCGGAAGGTTTTTCATCTTATCATTAGATTTCCATTACATGATAATTACTTGTGAGACTGTTAGCATTTTTATTATTATGTTTTCTTTCTTCATCAAGCAATTACCATAAAATATGAAGATCACAGAAGACAATAGAACACAATATAGGCTCCAAGCCAGGCAAAACCCCTCCAAGGGGAAAACCCAGAAAATTTTCTTCTTATAGAATCAAATCAAATGAGATATCCAAGACCCATAACACCAGAAAACTTCTACCTCTAGATGCCAAGTCAAGCCTTTCTTCTTTCCAGCAGATTCATCAACAAGAGGCCAGCAACAAGAGAAGTACCAAGACAGATCTTCCACAAACCCTAGCTCAAGAGAAACTTTTTTCTTTCAGACTTCGGCCCTCCACTTCTTCTCTATCCTCTCTGTGATATTTCAGACCACAAATCATCAAGTGTGTGTGTCCAAATGAGTTCCATCTTCCTTCTATTTATATAGTTCAGAAGGGGTGTGAATAGTCACGTCCATTGGGGCAGTGCCAACTTGACATGTAGGCCGACTTGGCACCTAGAGGGGTTTCTGACTTAAAATTACATATTTAATAATTTCTTTTTCTTTTTCTTTTACAATAGGTCCAAATAGGACTTCGACTCAAAAACCTAGAAGCATGAAGAACATGCTTTTCTAAAAAAAAAAATAATAATTTTTCTTTTTCTTTTCTTTTGCTTTTTACATAAAATACATAATGGTACAAATTATGAAGGCCAAGTAGTTACAATCTCCAACAAGAAAAACAACATTCCCGACAATACTCAAGGGACGTCCCCTTAAAAAAGTCTCAATTTTGATTTGTGCAATCTAATCCCATGCCCAACATCATCAATTTCTAAGGTCTAATCTATGTTCCCCATGACTAAAAATCTTATTTATGCTCTCTTTTGCATCTTTCATACCCTGTGATCTGCTACATGAATCTGTCCAGTAAGATATCCTAAGATTCTAACCTGCAAATTTCATGCCCAGCTAGCTAATATAGAGGTTAAATCTGTGCATTTTTATGCCTAGTATGATAGTATCCATACAAAGAGCTAATAGTAATGTCATAGTCTATCTGTTCTACGTTTTGAGTATTTTCCGGTATATTTTTCAGCCTAATATGCCCAGAATCCGGCAGAGATTTCTTGGAAGTCTGAGTTGTAAACTCTCCACAATCTGAGTGCCCAGGAGGTTTCTCAGGGTGTTGAATCCATATATGCAATCAAAAACCCATTTTAAACAACAAAAATTAAAATTTGGCCAACACAATTTTGCCAGATTCCAACTGAAAACTCCAAAATATAACACGTTTAGAAAACATCTATAGTAATTTGCATTTCCTATTTTCTAGGAACTTGTTAACGAGATCCAACTCGTGTCTCTTGTGCTAAATAGATTGTACACCTAACATTCCTCGAGATTCACACTTAAAACAATTGTGTACCGTAACACCCAATTTTTCCAATGCAATATAAAATGCGAAGTGGCGTATTGTTCAATGGTATAGAGTTTGGTTTCACAATTTTGATCACATGATTCAATGTGTTATAAATTTGAGTTCTACTGTTTTAACTAATTTTTTGTACATAAATATATGACGCACCTCCCTTGCACCCCAATTTCAAGATTTGAATCTTCTTCCCTACCCCTGCACTTGCTCCTGACCCACAAAGCCTAACTCCTTAAATAATTTCCTATATTGCATGGGGCAGTGTCCCCACCTTGAAACCTCATTTACCCACTGATCCATCGTTTCAGGAACCTAGAAACTCCTTGAAAACGATCCAAATCTCATGGGGACAACATTAAGGAGTCAAGGACTTTTGGACCATTCCCATGTCCCAAGCCCCTTGATTTTTCAAGGACTCATATACATCCTTAGCATTCTAGCTCTCCAATCAAGTTAAAAAATGGTGGAGAAGCTTATGTGGTTGAGTGGCTGGAATCTATTTAGACGACACTGCTTGAGGCTAGTTCCAACCATGTCACTCCCCGTGCAACTATCATAATAGTATTACTTCAACACTGGGTGAGAGAATTCATGTTAATATCCCACTAGGCTCACCTAGTCTTGAAGAGGTGTGTACAGTCTACTTGACCTCTTTAGTTATCTTTCTTGACCAAGATACCAACCAGCATTTTTTGTGAGTGGTTTGATGGGGAGGAGTGAATCAACCTGTGCACAGGGCTATGTGTGACCAAGGGATCATAGCTAGGGGCTTAAAAGTGGATCATGCAGATAAGTTTGTGGTGGTTTCTCATGGACTTGGAATGAAACTTTCAACAAATGCTCTCGCATATTACCTCTGCAAATCTCAACTTTTATTTGACTCTAACCTCAAAGAGTAGCCCCTTAGCATTTTATATTGCATTGGAAAAATTGGGTGTTACTTTCTGTGTATCACTCTTTCTTTTTTCTCTTCTCTTTTCTTTTTCTTTTTTTAGTTGTATAAGGAGAATCACTAGACCTGCCGCTTGTCACCAAGAAGGCCCTGGGTCAAATCAGAGGAACTGCCTCTATACTCTTAAGTCTAACGCGACTTCCCACAAGCATGCTAGGCAGGTTAACCGAGTTTCAAACCTGGGTGGGGCCCCAGTATTGGTCAGCAAAATGCTTTCTGGTACAAAACATCCACCATTTGGCCTAGCGCAATGGGCTAACTTTCTGTATATCACTTTATCTTAACTAATCCTTATCTACTCAATATAGTTTTATCACTGGACTACAACTAGGTTGAACATCACATATGATATGAAACGTATGAAGCAAAAGCCTAAATATCAAAGAACTATATTAGTAATGAAGCTTGCTTGAAAATATTGAACACAAATGTATTTTATCTATAATAATTCTCTGTGCATCACTCTTTCTTTTTTATTTTGGTGGGTTTAATTACTTTATGTGTATCACTCTTTCTTTTTTTTCTTTTTTTTTCTTTTTTTCCTTTTTCTCATTGTATTAGGAGAATCAGTAGCCCTGCCGCTTGTCACCAAGGAGGCCCTGGGTCAAGTCAGAGGAACTGCCTCTATACTCCTAAAAGTTAAGCCTAACGCAACTTCCCACAAGCACGCTAGGCAGGTTAACCAAGTTTCAAACCTGGGTGGGACCCCAGTATTGGTCAGCAAAAGGCTTTCTGGTACAGAATATCCACCATTTGGCCTAGCACAATAGGCTAACTTTCTGTATATCACCTTATCCTAATTAGTCTTATCTACTCAATATAGTATTATCTACTTAACTACAACTAGGTTGAACATCACATATAATTGTGGAATACTTTCAAAATTTAGGAGAGATCCCAAACAGAGTTATTGCAAAGATGTAAAGAGAATTTTTAGGTACTTGCAGGGCATCTAGAAGTATGGACTAGAATTTGTATAAAATAAGTACTTCATATTAGAAGGGTTTACTATTGGCCCGACAAAGCCTTGAGAAAACCAAAGCTTTGGTTTTCCGCCCCATAAAGCAACAATGAAGAGATCAAATATTGTATTGGTCCATTTCAAATCATACCCCCAATATTTCGAGGCTTTAAGTCCCCAGAAATTTTACTTATGAAGGAGAAGAGGGAATCTCCTCAGCTTTCTCCAGAGTACCACTTTTCCTTCCCCAACAATAGCTCATTTAGTCCAACACGCCAAGTTCTTGTTGACCTCTTCTGGCCATTTTGGTCTCCTTCTGCAAAACCATAATCTTCCACTAACATTGCATGCCAATTCTGAGCAAATTCTACTATGGATGGTAATATTTCTCCCTAGTTTTCCTCATTGAGCATGGATCACTCATAGAGTTTGAAATTATCTATTGTGACCACCATGACAATGTGCACGTATGGAGGTAGATTAAATCTGTAAGCATCAGTACCTAGCTACTCTAACACTTTCAAAGCCATGTATCTCATGGACTTTATCTTCTTTCCCAACCCCTACAACCTTTCTTTGTTCATGTACCGACAGGCCCCATCTCCTACCTTGATTATTTTTTCTATTTTCTGTTGGTCATGCCTGGCCATATGCTTTTTTTGCGATTCACTCAGTTTCTCTGTTATGTGGAAATAGACAAGCTGACTATTATACTAATTTCTATTAATGGTCATTCTTTAGTAAATAGAATTTTACTTTACGTAAATACATAAAAGCACTTTAGTGCAGTGTTGCGAACATCGCAATAAAATCGCGATTTTATCGCTGAAACGATTTAATCGCAGATTTTTTTGGCGATTTTTATATTTTGAAAAAATCGCGATTTTAATGAAAAAATCGTGGGCCCATCAAACAGCGACCCTTTAACATGCAATTTTCTTTTTTTTTTGTCATTTTTGCAGACAGAGGTTAAGAAATAGAGCTAAGGAGGAGGAGAAATCATCTACAAGGGCAAGAGAGGAGAAAAATGAAGGAATTTAGCAACCCAAGCCAACAAAATTCAAGTTTGGACCAAGTTTCTTCAGCAAAACGTTTTTTCCAGGTATGGGTATCAAATTTGACCCTTTTTTTTTTTGTTTTTTTCTTGTTCTTCCATGGGTTTCTATCACCCATGTATTTTTCCTCACTTTTTATTGCATTTGGTTGTGTTTTTTGTTTTTGTTTTTTGTTTTATTGAGTGGAGAGAGTTTATTTTGGTCAAAAATGCAAAAAATTGGTTGTTAAATTTATTTTTTATATTTCTTCTTGTGCTCCTAGTTTCTTTCCATTATTTTTGCTTGGGTTTCAATGTGTCTTTTTTCCCATTATTTTTGCATTGAGTTGAGGGGTTTTTTTTGTGAAAAAATCAAAATGTTGTATGTAAAATTGTAATTGTTTTATTTTATTTTTTAACTTGCAATTTTTCTTATGCCCTAGTTTCAAATTTTAAAGTTCAAACTTCATCTTACAGTAAAACTCAAGAGTTCAACAAATTTACAAACATGCCAAGGAAATTGGATCCTTTGTGGGAATTTGGTGTTTGACCGATCAAACTTCAGTTGCAAGTTATGTGGTCAACACATGACAGGGGGGTATACAGATTGAAATACCACCTTGCACAAGTTCCTGGACATGAAGTAGGGCCTTGCACAAATACCAATCCAGAAATAATCCGAAGAGCCCTCAAATCATTGGAAGGAATAGGAACAACTAAACTCAGCAAGGCAGCTCTAAGGAGTCAAATATCAGGGTTTAGAGGTGACCGTGAGAGTGGTATTGGCTCTTCACCATCAGCATCTTCTACACCCAACCCCGTAGCTGCCTCCTCATATTTTGTTCCTAGAACCACTCCCGGTGCACAACCATCTATCTCCTCATTTATTAAAAAAAGGGAGAAGGAAGAAGCTGACAAGTTATTAGGCAAACTTTTTCTTTAGAGTGATATTCCTTTTAGTGTTGCCAGGAATAATCCATTTTATCAGGCTGCGCTTGATGCTATCACTGTTGTTGGCCCAGGATACAAAGCCCCTTCATATGATGACTTTAGAGAACGCATCCTTCAAAATGAAAAAGTTTATTGCACCAAAAGATTGGAGAAGTTAAGGGCATCATGGGAAGTCACAGGATGCACTGTGATGTCAGATGGTTGGACTGATCAAAAGGGTAGGACCCTTATTAACTTCTTGGTCAGTTGTCCCAAGGGGACAATGTTTATGAAATCTGTTGATGCATCTGCACATGTCAAAGATGCACTATTATTATGTGATTTATTGGATGTGTTCATTCTGGAGGTGGGTCCATAAAATGTTGTCCAAATCATAATGAACAACGCTGCAAATTATGTTGTTGCTGGCAAAATGCTTATGGAGAGGCATCCGAGCATATTTTGGACACCTTGTGTTGCACACTGCATTGATTTGATGTTGGAGGACATAGGAAAGATTCATTTTGTCAAAGATATTGTTGAATCATCAAAGAGCATTACAAAATTTATATATAATCATGCATATGTGCTTCATTTGATGAGAACATTCACCAACAAGGAGTTGGTGTGCCCTGCTATTACACGGTTTGCCACCAGTTTCATATCTCTTCAATCCCTCCTGAATTCTATGTGGGATTTGAAGAGAATGTTTATTTCAAAGGAGTGGCGTGCTTTGACAAACAGCTGCAAACCAGAGGGAGAGGCCATCTGCAGGTTGGTTTCATATCAGGAAAGCTTCTGGGCGGGAGTGCAAGAGGTGTGCAACATTACTAAACCTTTGGTAAAGGTTCTTAGATTGGTTGATGGAGAGAAGCACGCAATGGGCTACTTGTATGGGGCCATTGATAGGGCCAAAGAATCCATTCACAGCTACTGTGATGATAAGGGTGATGAGGGGTTTCAGAAACAACTTCTTGTATGGGAAGTGATTGATGAGTGATGGAACAACACACTCCATTGTCCCATTCATGTTGCAGGGATCTTCCTGAACCCTGAATTTGCTTACTCATGTGGTTTCTTATTTGATGTTGAGGTCATGGATGGTTTTTTCACTTGTGTTCAGAAGATGGTGCCATCTCCATCAGAACGTGCAGAGATATCCAAAGAAACGGAGGTATACAGAGTGGCAGGTGGCACATTGAGCATTGACATGGTTGTCCAGAATAGGACTACTAAAATGCCAGGTAAGATTTTGTTTGTTTCAAAATTCATTGTCTCTTCAAGTTCATGAATCATAACTCCATACTTTGCTTCAACTTTCAATTTTCGAATTTTCAGTATTTTACAATTTTTATTATGTTTGTAACTTTATAAGTTTATCTTATTTGTTGCAACTTGTAGATGCATGGTGTAAGAGCTACGGTGACAGAATACCAAAACTCCAAAAGCTTGCCATTAGAATACTCAACCAAACATGTAGCTCTTCAAGATGCGAGCGCAACTGAAGTGTATTTGAAAAAATACACACCAAAAAGCGCAACAGGTTAAAAACTTAAAATATTCCAACTGATTTTTTGAATTCATTAAAAAAAAAAAATTTTACTTATTAATTTATTATTTATAATATATATTATATAATTTATTAATTTATGACCCTTGTACAGGTTGGAGTCCCAGCGCCTCAATGACATGGTTTATATCTACTACAATCTTAGATTGTGGGTGAGACAACTTGAGAGGACACCTGATATGGAGGCCATCTCTTTAGATGCAATTGACACCACTATTGCATGGAGGGTTGAGGCTGAAAGGCCTATCATGGAGTCAGCGCCTGATTGGATAGAGCAGGAGGTAGTGGAGGGGGAGGAAGAGGAGGAGGAGGAGGAGGAGCAGCAGCAGGAGGTGATACCACCTACCCCTATTACCGGTAGAGGACGTGGTCTGCCTCCTTCAGCTCCTGGTGCTTCAAGTTCTAGAGCACAACAGAGTCCATTGCCAACGCTGCCAGCTTCTTCATCAAGAGGGAAAGTTGTTACATTTTCTCCCAAGAGGGGCAGAGGAAATGAGTAGTATAGGTTATTTGGTGCATTCCTTTGTATATGACATTATGACTCATGATATGAGATACATTATTACATTTTTTGTTGATATTTTGAGGCTGAGTTGAGACTCGAGACTTAGTATTCAGGACATGATTTAGTTTTATGTGTGATGTAGCACTAGACATGATATTACACATCTTATATATTAGTTTTTTTCATATTTATGTGTCAATGCATTTATTTTATGTTGTGGATGCTTTAGATATTAAAAAAATTGAAAAAAATGAATATTTTTGTATGTGCCGATTTTTTCCCGACTTCTACCGATTTTTCCTTGATTTTTACGATTTTTTTCTGATTTTTTCCCCTCGCTGATTTAATCTCGATCGCGATGTTCGCAATGGAAAGATGTTATGTAATTTCTTTCCCTCTTGATTTGTATAAATGTAAGAATACCTAATCCAATTTTAATGAAAACATACTTGACAGCTCTCTCTTCCGACCAATGATTCTCTCTCTATTCTTCTGTAGTTTATTTTTGTGATATGGTATTGAAAGCCAAGGTTAAAAGAAACCAAAGTTGAAAGTGGATGAAGAGCTAGAAACTGTGGTTTGCCAATGACAATTCGAGGAATAGCAAATTTTTTGAACGAAGATAAAGCTAACGTTGTTTAAACTTCGTGACCATATAAAATTTCGAAGCAAAGCCCATATGAATTTGAACAGTTGTATGATTTTTAAAAATAAGTCTTCAAAAGGATGTTTAAAAGCAGCAACCGCATAAATTTTTTAGAGTCGTTGTATGTAGTATAAACCATCTTATAGCCGTACAATTCATAACATTGTCATATGATTTTTCTGACAGCATTGTACAATTTTTGTCAAGCTACTGTACAAATTTAAATTTTTGATTTCCTAAAAGCGTATTAATTTCTTGTCTTGCCACCATACAGAATTTCTGTAAGTCGGTAGCAGGATGGAATTTGACGGGCATTTTGCCCATATTTGATGATTACAAGATTTTAATGCTAGTATCTCGCGATGTGTTTGAAAGTGTACAGAACATATTTTTGATGGTTTATTTTTTTCCAAAAACATCATTAATAGCCTATCGAGGAAAGCCAGGAAAGCATATATATATATATATATATAGAGAGAGAGAGAGAGAGAGAGAGAGACCAAAAATGTGGCTTCACTGGCATGTGTTTCTTTTACCCTGGCAACAGTGTGCTTCACAGCTCAAATGCCAACTAATTCGACTATTGATTAAAGATACGTCGGTAGACTCTATGTACTAAGACAACGTTCTCAGTTATCACTCATCTTGACTCGGCAGTCACCACCACACAAGTAATAAAAGGAATCACACACAGAAAGTCAGTACGTAGGCATTACAGTGTTTTTGGGAACGCGGAAGTAACAGGTGATAATAATGGTTACCTTTTCAATCTCTAGCTGACTTTAAAACTTATTTATTCTATCCATTAACTCAAGGTTCTGGATAAGGTCATTTTGAAGAATAAATTGGATTGGTTATAACATGAATCGTCTTATTCTCAATTCCGAAATCATTATAATAATCAAGATGTGTTAGTTCTAAGTAATTTGGAAAAAATGAAAAACCATCCAAAATTTTAAAGTGGTTTTAATTTATTCTCGAAATTTTAATACCAACCCCGGTTTTCAGTTTCTCCTTATTTCTCCCATAAAGTTAAATGCCCATTCCCATAGCCATACATTCAACAAGCTGTAAAAAATAAATATTTTCTGAAAACACTAATTCTGGAAATTTCACAATGCTGAAATGCAGAAATAAAAACTCAGAAAATTAAATCAGCCACACACAGAATTTTGACACGTTGATTTTTTATCAATTTGACCCTGGAAAAACACCCTACAACTCCTGGGGAAAACCAGTTCGAAAGCTTCTTATTTCTGGAAAATGCTTTTATAGAGAACTGAAATGTACAGGAAAAATTCCAGCGAACAAAGTACAAACTTATTTTGTTTTCAGTGCTTGCCTCCACCTTGGAAAACGTGCCAAAACAGCAAAAAACTCAAAACAGAAATTTATTATAGAAAATGACAGTCTTCGAAATCATGCCCAATACTTAGTTGTACGGCCATATGGACTATACAGACTGTACGGGAAAAATGCAGCAAGCTGCCTCCTCGAAATCTGTGCTAGTTGCCTCGAAAACCATGCACAACCACCTTGGAATCTGTGCCTTTAGCTACTATACCTTTGCCTCGATTTTTGTGCTGTCCCTCTCCTCAAAAAACGTGCCTCAACAGTTGTACGGGCTGCTGCCTCAAAATCTGTGTTGTTGTACGGCCTTGTTGCCTCGAAATTCCTGCAGCCTCTTGCTGCCTCGAAAAACATGCAGCCCCTTGCTGCTGTACGGACTGCTGAATCTACCTCTCCTTCACCTTCTCAAGCTCAAACCAAAAAAATGTCTCCAGCTCTCTTCCTCCTCTCTCAATCTGCTCATGAAAGAATGAATGACCTTTTCCCTCATTTTCCTCCTTTAACCTAACCTTAAGTGACTTTTGAGGAATCCCTAAATCTAATGGCTGAGACAGCTTTAGATCTAGGGCTGAGATTAAATGCTCATTTAAATCTCACTCTCTATTTTTAATTCACCTCACTTTAATAAAGACCCACTTAGTCATTTATTTCCAAAGTCACTTTTCCCTTTCTAATTTCACATTGACTTTATTAAAGTCACTTTAAAATTAGACTTTAGTAACTTTATCACTTAAAGTCACTTTTAAATTAGATTTAACTTTATAACTTTATAAAGTCACTTTAGGAGAAAAATTAAATTCTTTTGGACACTTTTCCCTAGGCCAAAGATCAAAGCCTTAGGGAACCACCTGTCCTTCGGTAACCAAATTTCAACACTCCCACTTACCGAGGAAGGTGTTCCTCACCAAACCCACCTTGTCTCTGAAGTAGACATGCTTGCCCCGTGGTAAGGCTTTGGTAAGAATATTTGCAACCTCCTCATCAGTGGGAATATACTCAAGCTTCACAGCTCCCTTCTGAACATAGTCTCTAATGAAATGATATCTGATGTCGATATGCTTTCACCTGTCATGAAATACTGAATTCTCCGTGGGTTTAATGCAAATATGATTATCACAGTCTATCACTGAAGGTCTCAACGACCAACCAAATAAGCCAAACAACATCTTGCGAAGCTAGATGGCCTCGCAACTAGTTAGATTGGCTACCATGTACTCTGCATCCGCTGAACTCAATGCTACTGACTGTTGCTTTCAGCTGAACCACAACACCACTACCGAACCCAACCCAAAACAGCACCCTAAAGTGCTCTTCCTATCAGAACCACAACCTGCCCAATCAGAATCAGTGTAACCTGCCAATCTCACTCCATCCCCCTGCCTATAATCCAGACCATAATCCACTGTCCCCTGCAAGTACCGCAAAATGTGTTTTGCAGCAACCCAGTGCACCCTCCTGGGCACACACATGAACTGGCTCATCGTGTTGACTGCAAAACATATATTTGGTCTAGTGTTGACCAAATACATCAAGGAACCAATCAGCTATCTATACAAAGTGGGGTCCACCAACTCAGAATCTGAAGCGTGAAGCTTCTTCCAGTTGGTGATCATTAATGTCGACATGGGTCTACAATCCTCCATGTGGAATCTACCAAGGATGTCCACAATATACTTCCTCTGTCCCAGGAAGAAATGCCCCTCCTCTTGCCACACCTCCAAACCCAAAAGGTAATGCATCAAGCCAACGTCCTTCATCTCAAACTCCGACGCAAGATCTCTCTTGCAGTGTTTTATGAGTCTCTTTGCACCCGTAATGACCAAGTCATCCACATACAACACCGAAAAAATGCTCCCTCACCTGTCATTAAAGTAAGAGTTCGGTCTTGTCACTCTTTGTGGGCTTAAATATCTTTTAGTATGTGTCTATCTCACCAGGTACCAAGCTCTGGGAGCTTGCTTCAGGCCATAAAGGGCCTTCTTCAGTCTGCACACATGGGACTCCTTCCCATGCACCTCAAAGCCCTATGGCTGTTCAATGTACACCTCCTCCTGTATGAAGCCATTGAGAAATGCGGTCTTCACATCCATCTGGTGGACCTTCAAACCCATCTCTGCTGTTATCAATATGATGGAGCGAATCGAAGTATATCGAGCCACAGGAGCGAAGGTCTCCTCATAATCAACTCCCTCCACCTGGGAGAACCCTCTAGCCACAAACCTTGCCTTGAATTTCTCAATGTTGCCATCTGCAGCATGCTTTACCTTGTAAAGCCATCTGGAAGTAACCACAGATTTTCCCTCAGGCCTCGGCACCACCTTCCAAACATCATTCTTCATGATAGAAGAATACTCCTCCTGCATGGCTTCTCTCCAAACCTGCTGGCTAGCTGCCTCCTCATAGCTAGAAGGCTCAGAGTCAATGATGTTGGCAACCATTGCCATATAGCTACAAAACCTATCAAGTAGTCTGCTCTCTCTGACCGGCCTCTTTCGCCCAGCAACAGATGTGAGCTCTCTCAAGGTATCCTGAAGCCACTTGGGCTTCCTCTTCCCTGAGCACACTTCTCCCACCGAAGAATGAAACTCCTCCTCATCATCAGGAACCTGAACTCCTGACTGTCTGTCTGTTGTCCTCTTGCTTGAACCTAAACCTATAGACGCTGAAGTACCGTGTGAACTGTCCATCAGTGGACTCCCTAGTGAACTGCTCTACGGAATGCTCTGTATGTTGCTCCAAGCACCACCCCTCTGACTTTGTGAGCCACTGCTCACTGACGGACCTGACACTGTAATCGATGTACCTCCAGATCCTCCTGATCCCTGCCCACTGGATTCCTATGACTGACTCAACTGCTCTTGAGGGTATGGTTGATCCAGATACTCTAACTCTCGTGACCTCCTGTCCTCGAACTTCACATCCCGCCTGACAACAACTCTCCTCTGTGCGGGAATATAAATCCGAAAGGCTTTCGAGGTCTCACTGTAGCCCATAAAGACACCTTTCTCTGCGGTGGGCTCTAGTTTGGTCCTCTTCTCCTTGGGTACGTAGGAGTATGCAATACACCCAAAGATACGAAGATGACCAATATCAGGCTTCTTCCAAGAAAAAGCCTCCTCCGGAGTCACATGCCCCAAGGCACGATGTGGACTCTTGTTCTGCAAATATACAACAGTGTTGCAGACCTCTGCCCACAAAAACAATGGTAACCCCTGATCATGTCGCATGGCTTTGGCAACCCCTCCGATGGATCTGTTCTTCCTCTCTGCAACCCCATTCTGCTGGGGGTTGTAAGGAACTGTGAACTCCCTCCTAATGCCTGCCTCTGCACAATAATCAACAAACTCACTAAGGGTGTACTCTCCTCCATTATCCGACCTCAAGGACTTGATCTTCCGACCTGTCCGAGTCTCCACAAGAGCTCTAAACTCCTGAAACCGCTTGAAAACCTCACTCTTGGTCTTCAAGAAATAAATCCAGGTCCTCCTGGAGTGATCATCAATGAATAAAACATAATACTCATATCCACTCAAGGAAACATTAGACATTCGACCGCTCACATCGAAATGAATCAAATCAAGTATCCCAATCGATCAGATGTCACTACTGGGAAAAGGGAATTTGGTAAACTTGCCCATCGCACATCCTCTGCATGTATCAAAGTGATCAGTACTGAAATATGGCACACCTGTAATGATCTCCCACAATGTCCTCAAGGCTCCATGATACATGTGCCCCATCCTGCGGTGCCAAATCTCGCACAGCTTTGAACTGCTAGCTCTGATGCCCGTACTACTACTCAATGCCAAAAGGGGTTGAAATGCAAACTTGTACACCTTTGCATGGCATACACAAATCACTTTAGTTGAATCAGCTGGAGCGCCCCTGGGATATATCAACACCTGTCCTCTCCTGAACAATATCGCATACCCTTTGTCCTCCAATGCTGAGACGGATATGAGGTTCTTCCTCATCCCTGGCACATATAAAACATCTGACACCTTCAAGGGAGGCTTGGGTTCCTTATCAAATGTCAATGTCCCCACACTGACTGCTCTAACAACGTTGTCATCTCCGAGTACTACCTCTATATCAGTGCCACTCTCTGAAAGCTCTGAGAAGTACTTACGGACTCCTGTCATATGACGTGAAGCCCCACTGTCAATATACCAGATACCTGAAGATGCTCCGCTAGTGGAGGGAAATGCACACTCCCTCTCAACCTTCGTGGCAGGTGATCCTGCTCTAGTGGACTCACAAGCAATGAACCCAAACTCCCGGTCAAAGCTATACGTAAATTCCTCTATCTCTGCTGATGTTGCCATGCTCTGGTTCTTCCCCTTCTTCTTCTTCTCCGGACACACAACTGCATAGTGTCCCATCTTCTGACAATTCCAACACTTCACCTTGGAATAGTCCTTCTGCGTGTTCTCCTGTTTACCTTTACCTTTTCTTTTGCCTCCACCATTGCTTGTGGAAGCTTGCTTCTTTCCCTTGCCTTTCTTGCCTCCTGCCAACAGTGCTACATCCTCATCCTGCTCAACTGGTTTGGCTGCCCCAAGCTGGCTCTTTCTGATTGCTGTCTGTATGCAATCATCCCAGAACCTCTCCCAAGAGGGAAGGGTCTAACGTGCACAAACCCCGTCAGCAAAGTTCAACCATGAACTGGCAAGGCCATTCACTGCAATCTGCACCAACTCAATCGGTGGAATGACCTCTCCAACTGCTGCCAATGCATCTCTCACATTAGTAATCTTTGTGAGATATCCAGCTGCATCATCAGTCTTACCCATCTTAATGGTCTTCAGCTTCTCTCTTAGGACCATTTTTCTGTTCTCATTGGTACTTTGGTGGAGATTGGTTAGTGATGTCCACATCTCATGAGCATATCTCTTTACTCTCACATGAGGATTGCAATGGTCTTTGATTCCATCTAGAATCAGTCTCTTACCCTTGTTATTCTTTTTATTAAAGGCTGTCAACTGAACAGCATCAGTAGGCACATTAACAGGGTGTTGTACGGTATGCACCATGATATCCCAGACTTCTCCCTCCTCAAAGATGCTCTGCATTCTCTCCTTCCAAACATTGTAGTTACTATGCCCATCCAGCCTATCCTCCAACCTCAAGCCCAAAGACATGCTTGTTGTCCTCAATAAGCTAAAAATAACACTGTTGTAGTAAAGCTACTGTTTTCTATGCGAAAAATCAACTTGTTGTAATTTCTGTGTGAAAAATCAGCTTGCTGTAATTTTTCTTCTTACTGTCCCAAACTGCACTTTTCAGCAAAAGAGCTCTGGTACCATGTAGAAATTTTAATACCAACCCCAGTTTTCAGTTTCTCCTTATTTCTCCCATAAATTTAAATGCCCATTCTCATAGCCATACATTCAACAAGCTGGAAAGAAAAAAAAAAAATCTGAAAACATTAATTCTGGAAATTTCACGATGCTGAAATGCAGAAATAAAAACTCAGAAAATTAAATCAGCCCCACAGAATTTTGACACGTTGATTTTGGCAATTTGACTCTGGAAAAACCCCCTACAACTCTTGGGGAAAACCAGTTCGAAAGCTTCTTCTTATTTCTAGAAAATGCTTTTACAGAGAAGTGAAATGTACAGGAAAAATTGCAGCGAACAAAGTACAAACTTATCTTGTTTTCCGTGCTTGCCTCCGCCTTGAAAAATGTGCCAAAACAACAAAAAACTCAAAACAAAAATTTATTATAGCAAATGACAGTCTTGGAAATCATGCCCAGTACTTAGCTGTACTGCCATATGGATTGTACGGACCGTACAGTAAAAATACAGCAAGCTGCCTCCTCGAAATCCATGCTAGTTGCCTCGAAAACTGTGCACAACCACCTTGGAATCAGTGCCTTTAGCTGTTGTACCTTTGCCTCGATTTCTATGTTGTCCCTCTCCTTGAAAAACGTGCCTCAAGCTGTTGTACGGACTGTTGCCTTGAAATCTGTGCTGTTGTACGGCCTTGCTGCCTCGAAATTCGTGCAGCCCCTTGCTGTTGTATGGACTGCTGAATCGACCTCTCCTGCACCTTCTCAAGCTCAAACCAGAAAAATGTTTCCAGCTCTCTTCCTCCTCCTCTCTCAATATGGCTCATGAAAAAATGAATGACCTTTTCCCTCCTTTTTCTCCTTTAACCTAACCCTAAGTGACTTTTGGGGAATCCCTGAATCTAATGGCTGAGATAGCTTTAGATCTAGGGCTGAGATTAAATGCTCATTTAAATCTCACTTTCTATTTTTAATTCACCCCACTTTAATAAAGACCCACTTAGTCATTTATTTCCAAAGTCACGTTTCCCTTTCTAATTTCACATTGACTTTATTAAAGTCACTTTAAAATTAGACTTTAGTAACTTTATCACTTAAAGTCTCTTTTAAATTAGATTTGACATCATAACTTTATAAAGTCACTTTAGGAGAAAAATTAAATTCTTTTGGACACTTTTCCCTAGGCCAAAGATCAAAGCCTTAGGGAACCACCTGTCCTTCGGTAACCAAATTTCAACATTTATCAATCTATATAACATGGTTTGTGCAAAATTTCAGCTGATCCAACAGTCTCTTTCTCTTATAAATGGATTCTTTTATTAATATCACTTATCGTGTTCATTGGTTCATAAAGTAGTGGTAGTTGATCATATTTTAAAAATAAAATTTAAAAATTAAATATTTTGTTTATTAAATTTGTATTTTATATTTATTTGTTTAATTAATTTAATCAATTTAATTCTCATATTCAATTACGAGAATAACTTCAATTAACAAATTATACAGCTTGCATACCCATTCTTATTATGCACAACAATCATAATAACTTCTATTAAGACATGTTATTTTCAATATAATAACATATCATCTCAATTATCACTTCTATTAACACATCATCATACTTATGACATTGACCTCTAACGACATGTCGTGACCATTCAACATGAAAATATAAGAGTGCCAAAGGATCTTTCACTTCATGACAGCCACTCTTTTTTGGCTGGAGTCTATGTGTCATTGGCGAATGGCGAAGATTATTTCCCAGACACTAAGTTAATCATTGGCTTAGTGCTTAGAGTTTGTTGGTATAACATGTCATGACAATATCCCTGCATTCCCAATATTGATGCCACCATGGATGGGCAATCATAGCTATGCTTTGACCATAACATGAGTGAGGGATTTTCGGCCGCTTCTGATGATTGTCAGAACGAGCCCCGAGACAGATGCTTGTGGTCATCCATCTAGTTGCCTCCGCCTGATCTTGATTGCCGCCACGGCTATACAATTTACGCAGTAATGCCATGCTCATTTGAATTCTAAGGTTGAATTTCAAAACCCGCCAAAAAAATATTCAAATTCGAAGTTTGAATTATATACCCACCCAGCTGACGTTTTGTTTGAACGATATCAACCCACACATGCTTTGAACCAGGGATGTGTACATAATGGGTGGGTCATGTGCTCTACCTAGTATGACACCCATGGTGAATATCTGAATGGCTGAATGAATTTCAGTATTGAAAACTGACAGCATTGTTTGGCACTTTGCCAAGGAGAAGTCTAGTGTGACGTCTCTTCTGAGCTACAATGATGCAAATTAGTGGTTGATAATCTTTGAACTAGGCGACCGCTTCTTTGAGGGTTGATAGTTCCTTTTGAGGACCATATCAAATTGCCTCTCACTGACACTACCTCTGAACAAGAGTATCCTATCTGCTAGCCTTTTATTGTCTTCATGATAATCACCCAATAATTCCTCCGATATGTCTCCCAATTTTTCAATCTCTTCATTAGTGAGTGTTGCTACCTAATTTTTGCAATGTAGCAATTAGACCAGGGCCAATTGATGCTTCCAACGACTGCAGCAATGGAAGGACTGTCATTATCCCTAGGGTTGGGATGGTTCACATCAGCACCAATGTACATTACCTGAGACTCACCCAACCATAGTAATTGGTGAAAAATACTATCAAAAAGAACAGAATTGCTTCCACCCATTTGGCATTCATCTTCATGGCCAGATTCGCCAGATAGTGCAATGAATAATTCTTGTTGTGTTACCAATCCAACTAAGTCACCGGATTCGCCTAAAAGGGGCAACGAATCTTGAATCCCCGTATCGGGTACGTATACGTACGAGGGATTCTACCCCAATTCAACGTATATGGCATATCCAAACGGGGTACGGCGTATCCCGACCATACCTCGTTCGAATACGCCGTATCCCGTAAAACCGGATATGGCCGGGCCAGCGGGTTCAAAAAAGCGTTGTTTTTTTATTATAAAGGGGGGCTTTTGCTCATTGTTTTTCACCAATTGAGGAGGATTTTTCAGGAGAGGGCATCAAGCCTATGGCCCTAGTATTTATATGTGATTCATGGTAATGTTAAATTCTTAAAGTAAAAGTGATCCTTTTACTTAAATTTTTAACATAATCATGAAATTACTCAGGATGTTTGAGAGTGGTTCTGACTTCATTGCATTTCATATGGAGAAAGTAGAATTTTAGATCTCATTCAAAATCCAGCAGACTTATCAGTTTTTCAGGATTTCAAGATTGGGTTATTGCAATGTTTCCATCGAATTTTGTCATGTATTAGGGTATGGAACTCGTATTTAATCAAGAGCAGTGAGCACCAATCCCTCTGTGTACCTTGATGTTAGTGACATTGGTTGTCAAACTCCTCTATCATGACCCTACTAAAAATGTACCCATCACTCAAACAAAACCTTGACTATCTAAGATGATAGATAAATCTATGTTTAAATCAATTAATTAAGTATGAATTTGTGTAAAAAATATCTAATTTTTAATATATTAATATATATATATATATATATATTTTTTAATAAAATAATATATAACGTATCCTATCCCAGAAGTATCCTGTTCTGGAGTCACCGTACCCATATCCGATTCTTCGAATCCCGGTATCCCCGTATCCCCGTATCAGGTGACTTAGCAATCCAATCTTCATTTCAATAATGAGATTGAGTGTCGTAAGTTGTAACCCAGATGCCTCTTCTCCATGACACATATCACCATCAGTGACTGGTCTGTTTGACCTTTTTTTCGCTTCATTTTTGGCTTTTTCATGTAGACTTGATAGATTTTGCTGAAGAATTTTGACATTAATGAAAATGGCCATGGTATGAAATTCAAAATCCTAAAGGGGATTCTCATTCATTTTGATTCCAAGCTCTCCACATCTGCTAACATTCTTAGATTTCGGAATGGCCAAATGAATTTCAGCCAGGAGGTTCATGTTTGTGACAGAGGGTCGAAAGAATGTGGATGCAAAAGGGAAATGATTCGAGGATGAAGCTCGCACTTTTCACCCTTGGTTCGTCGATTCTATCTACGGAAGACGCTCGATTTTGTAATTGCTAATCCCTAATTTTCTATTCATGCAGAGTCAAGTATTTACAGACAAGCTACATGTATTTTATTTGGATCAAAATTAGCTTGGTAATGGAAATTTTTGATAACATGTTAAATTGATTTGGTTTGCCATGTAGAAATCTAGCATTGCTTAAAAAATATTACAATGAAATTCTCACAAAAGTTATAAGTTTGAAAACTTAAAAATATTAATATACTAGTTCAATCTATTTTTGTTCCCAATATTTTTTTTAGATTTATTGGATTTTTTATTATATACAAAAGGGCTATACATATAATAAATATGCTGCTAAGGGGAAGCAATGCGGACAAGAGCTCACGATAAGCTCTTGTCTCTCACCTCAAAAGAAGATCTAAATAAGGAAAAACTCTGCCATAAACCATCTCTGCTTCTATATCAAAGTTGCAAATGGATATACAATGTGGGAAAAGCATGAAAAAACCCTGCTTCGTGATTATATGAGAATCACTTAACAGGTAAAGTGTGAATTTCATTTTTATTAGTTAGCAACATTACTAGTTCTAGTGCCATCAAATCTATATAATTATTTAATCTGTCCAATCTTTCCCTAAATTTGATGGAATGATTATCAGCAAAGAATAGGATCCCTCCTCCTTCACTTACAATTGGATCTCCTTGTGACACCCCATCCAAAAATGCAATGCTAGGATGTAATAATGGAGGAAACCATAACATAATCCTATAACACGATATTAAGAGATCAACAATCATTGGTTTAGTCTTTTAATTTTTAAAAGGTTTAGATACTATGCATTCAATCTGCACTTAAGCTTTCTGTGGTATCATGTTAAATGCATGTATGCCCACCCTCAAATACTTCCTGGATACCTGAGATTTAGACTTTCATTTATCATTGCTTCCAAAACCAGAAAATTAAGGCTTTCTGCCAATTTTTCCAATAGCTCAGCACTGGCATAGTTGTCCCAATTCCCGTATTTCCCAGCATGCCATATGTCGTTTCTGAGCTCAAGTCTTGTCTGTTCTCAATAACAGCTCACCCACATCAAGACGCTTCATGATATATTTCTCAGATGAATAGCTTTCCCATAAAATGATGTGGGACAAACTATTTTACATTTTCCATAAAGCAAAAGTTTGATCAAAATTGCACAGTAAGGATAGCGTTTGACTAGCATTGCAACTCTAGCGTAAGAATTGTGATTTAGCAGCCAACCAGCAAGGCAGTCAGATAGAAAAAAGGAAAGTCTTCACAGAATCCTTCCACTTAAATACAAAAGCCCCAAGGTATTTGCATCATAAAAGTGCTAACATGAAAATACATTACTCATTGTATATCAGCTTCTCACACTAGAAGGCAGATTTTCTAAGCAGACCACATTTCAATACAAGAATGTGCTATGACGGGTGGCATTCACCTGCACAAGAATTCGACCTTCATAGTACATACAATACAGTTTACTTTGGAAATGCACCAGAATAGAGGACTAAGTGAACTTTCAAAACTTTGACAAAGAATTTACAAAAGGAAAGCATGGAATCAAGTTCAATGATGATCTCATTTGGTTGTAGTTCTATTCTAATTTTTGTTACTAACTAACCACAAGAAGCTGTTTGCAACTTATTAGCTTCAAAAATATGAAAACGGGAGGAATACTTCTGTCCCTGTCCCTGTCCCTCCTCTCATAATGGTTCAGCCTCCAAAAAAAAATTGTCTATTATTAATCAGAAATTATGATATATCCTTTCACAAGCAAGAAAGCCATCATGAACATATCAGAAGAATGTGACACAGTTCTAAAATGCATGCTACAGTGCATTTTAATATCAAAACAGTCCTGATCTCAAAAAAGGTTTGTAAATGAAAAGTACCTTAAAGATTTCATATTTTTCTGAATCTCTCCATGAACCGGAAGTGAGCCTTGGCCAAATAACAGAAGGAGCTGTAACAAAACTCCGGTCTAGAAACTTGTTTGTAACTTAAGATGCAGAGACTCCAACATTCCATTATGGATTACGCACGCAAACCTCGTGTTGAAGAATCCATTACAGCAGCTTCAACCTCAGACAATGGAGCTTCAAAAAAAAAAAATGCTATGAGATAATTCTTCCATGGCATGAAAGAAACCAGTAAAATGAAATAGTTAATTATTTCTATGATATCACGTTTTTTTCTTCCTGCCCCCTCTCCTTATTTGGAACATGACAATTGGATATCTTCAACAACAAAGCTACTACACAGCCTGTGAGATTATTTTCAGTGAAGGACGAAAACAAGCAATTCTTGAAGCCAACATTACAAATAAAGGATTTTAATTCGTGCTTAAAGGGAATAAAATATTATAATAAACTGACCAAACTCGATTTAGTGTCTAGCCAATGTCAGAGTCATTAATAAGACACACTACATCAACTACCTTAACATAAGAACATGCAACAGACACGAATAATTTAATGAATAACAGATGAATGATTTTTCTGGTCTACTCAGAGCTATCTCATTGGCAATGGTACATAATTATTGATCCCTTGCATCAAGTAAAAAATTCCATTAATTAACTGCCCTCATAGATACAGTATGAATTGGTACTCAATCTAATTGGAACAACAACAATCCCTATGATAACTCTGCTGCTGTACTTGCCCCTATCATATGGAGGAACTAAGTTCAGTTCAAATTCAGAATGAACTTAGGTAGAATCGTTAGACCATTTTATGGTCTTGCATAAGTGCTGCAGTTCTTCCCTTTCTGCTGGGATACAAAAGGTACAATTACAGTGCAAGGAACCCATGCATATCCAAAGAACTAGAGCAAGAGAGTTTGAATTGACAAATAGAAATTGAGGAAAAAAATGAAAGCAATAACAGTCCATGGAAAGCATTGCCCATCAAAATAGGTCTATGATCTATCAATGCCTAGATATAAAATGCCAGGTAGACAAACCATACTTCGACCCTAGCTCAGTCACTCACACGTGCAGGCTGCAGCTACCTTATATGAACCAGTGTCGCAAATATTGATGATATATAGCCTACATTATGATATATTTTCCCCAGAAAATTTTGGGACTTTTTCACACTTTGACTGTGTCACGATATATTCAAAAAATCGTGATATGTCACCAAAAAAATCACCACTCAATGGAAACAACCATTGGGTACTTGCCATAATTAGCAAGGCAGACAACCCATACTTGGACCCTAGCTCAGTGACTCACACATGCAGCGCCCCTTATATAAACCAGTGTCGCAAATATTGGCGATATATTGCCTACATTGTAACCTATCGCTATTCTCTCAGTTCGGCAATATTATCACCGGAAAAATTTGTGATCTTTCCAGACTTTGACTGTGTCACGATATATTCAAAAACTCATGATCTATCACCAGGAAATCATGACTCAATGGAAACAATTGGGTCCTTGCCTGGTTGCCTGTATCAACCAATTTGTTTACTTTTTTGACTCATTTGAAAAGCAGCCCGAATTGAGATCAAAGGAGAAATCCAGTCTTCCATATTAGGAGATAAATTCGCTTAAACAAAGAGTCCAATTTATTATATTTTTTAATGTAATTTTGAAACTCGGGAGTCAGAGCTCAGGGCAAAATTATACTTTTTAGTCTAATTTTGACACTCAAGAGTCATAGTTCAGGGCAAGTTTCAGCGCCATTAAGTGCCACTGTGTGATGTATCACCTGACAATGATCTTATGCATCTTATATATCAGTTTCTTTTCATATTCATGTGGCCATGTGTCTATTTGTTGTTCTTTTTTTCTTCAGATGTTCAAAAAATTTTAAAAAAATGAATATTTTGTAGTTTTTGAAGTTTTCCAATATTTTCCCCAATGCTGCTATTAATTTTCTTTTAAACCCTCAACAATAAATTCGCCGTACACAATGTTTACAACATTGCTATCAACATCACTTCCCAATATTGACTCGTGACCGGTTGAGCTATACAGGAAATAATAGCATAATTGAATTGAATCGAAAAAATTTAGTGACGTCGATGAGACCAAAACAGTCTAAGGGAGCCAGATATCCAACCAACAAAACATCATGCAATCAAGTTTCTCTTCATAACAGCCCTCTTGGCGTGAATCATGATCAAAAAGTTGTCCATCTTGTGAAGCTTTCCTTCTACAAATAGCTCACACAGACTGTCCACTTTCAGGTCCCTTTCAAACTGACTACGAATGTCCTTATAGGAAGGGCACTCCATGATGAAGTGTCCTTCGGTTTCAACCGCTCCTTCCTCACAGAAGACACAAGTTCTTTCTTCCCACTCTTCCTTGGGAACTAACCATCTACCTGTTTCACATCTAAGATGATGTGATCCGGTCCTTAGCTGTGCTATTAAAATCTTAGCCTTTCCCTTGATTCCGGCACTCAAATAGGTCTTTTCATTATGCGACCATGTTGGGTTGAAATTATTGACATATATCATTTTTTTTACGGCCAATCTGTTTTTCCCACATGGCAGTCCTGAATTTATTATGTACCCAATTTTTTATTTCCACTTTCGAATTAGGACAGTCCTGCCAATTAATTCCCCATTTTTCCATCCACTTGTCATTCTACTTCCTCCAAGTTTTCTTACTACGCTTTAACTCTTCTGCCACGATCAACTTGGGCCATCGGTGTTCATCCATGCCATCCACCTTTTTTAAATGCGTTAACATACGGATGATTGCTAAAGCTTCCATCAGAAACAAACCAGCCTCCGCTAGCAATATCTCATATGGGACAATTGGATTGACTTTAAGGTTACTAGTGATTAAGTGTTTTTGAATTCTTTCTATCTGTCTCCATTTGTTGTCTGACATGCTGCTCCCCCAAACTTTGCACCCATAGAGGACAACCGGAGTAACTAACAATCCAAAAAGAGCTTTCTTGGTTTTCCAATCCCATAATTCTGTTTTCCTGCATTTATTCTAAAGAAGGTAAGATGCTCTCCATCCCCCTTGAATCCGTTCAGTTCTGCATGTCTCCCAACTGAGCCTGTTGTGAAAAACAGTTCCTAGGTCCTTGTACTCTTTCACTAAGTCCAAGCCTTTTCCCTCAAAAATAAAGCTAAATTGTTGTTTTTTCCGCTTCAAAGAAAATATCATGATTTTAGTTTTGCTAGTATTTATTTGCACCCCACCTCTTGACAGAAGAGCTCTAATGCCTTCAAATGCTCTCTCAAACCATGAGCAGATTTTGCAATTAGAATAAGATCATCTGCATACAAAAGCAGCTTCACCACATATCCTGCTAGTTGAACACCCTCTCCACCTCAGTCACCGGGTTCGGCGAATATTAAGGATGAAATTCGAAATTCGGCGAATTTCAACCGAATTCGAACATGTTTGATTCTGTTCGGCGAACACAAAGCCGAACAAAATACCGAACCCGAATCCGAACAAAAAGCCAAACATATTCGTTTTTTTTTTTTATTAAATTCGGTTTAAAATTGATTTTGTTCGTTTAGGTTTGGGATTTTAGTCCTGCTGCTCACGATTTTCGGAATAGCTTGTCGGCCCTCCTGCGATTGCCTGACGCCACAGCTCTCAGCTCACGAGTTCGGACTCCGGAGTCACAGCCTCTCGGCTCATAGCGCACAGGTGACAGCTCTCTCGGCTCGGGCTCGTGAGATGCCGCGCCACGCTTAGACGTGAGCCACTGAAACACTGACAAAATCACATGAATTGTTCATATAATAAACTCCAACAGAATACGTGGGTGATGTGGATACGAGTTGAACCGTGGGATATAACAGAACTGTGGGACGTGAACCAACAAAAACTCCATCGTTTGGGTAATATCGTTGATTGTGGCATGGACCACGTAATACCATGGCCATATGCCACCAAATCTGAATGTTAGTCGAACTATTAACCTCCCCACAAAAGAGTCAATCCTCTTTTGACGTGGCCATAAACATGAGTGATTGAAGAGTTTTGTGGTAATAATTTTGTGTATTTTGTAAATTCAGATCATAAATTATATTATCATGTTTTTGTGTACACGTTTCGAATCTATAACAAGATTTGTTGTCGAGACAAATCCATGATATAAATATGACATAGAGGTTATGAGAAAAGAGAGGCAACAGAAATAATGAAAATTAATATTAATATTAAGGAAGGAAAAACGACTTTTTATTTATTTTTATTAACAAAAAAAAATATGCTAATTTATTATTTATATTTTATTGTTAAAAAAGAAAATTTAGTTTATTTATTTACTTATAAACTAAATTGACATGCTTATTTATTTATGTACATCATATTTATCTTTCAACATGCATAAAATTGTTATATATATATATATATATAACCTTTTTTTTTTCAAATTTCTATATGTCGAATTTTATGCCGAACTTTATCGGCAAAATTTTCGGTGCCGAACTTTATTCGAATTTCAACGTTGCCGAACTCGAACACGAACACAAACCTGGTGACTTAGCTCTCCACTAGTGTTGTTCACCCATTCTTCAGCTTATCAATATATAGACTGAAAAGCAAGGGAGAAAGAGGGCACCCCTGCTTAACCCCTATGTCACTACCAAAGCATTCAGAAAAGCCTTCCTTAGTTCTAATTTTAGCGCTAACTTTCTCATAAAGTTTATGTACAGCTGCTCTATACTCCCTTGGAAATCCGAGCTCTTCCATTCTTCTCCAAATCTTATCTCTAGGGACAGTGTCAAAAGTTTTCTTGAAGTCAACGAAGCAGCAAAAGGCCTCCTTGCTTTGGACGTCCCAAACATTTTCGATGAAGTACCTAAGAGTGATGCAATGATCAATGGTAGAGTGCCTTGGCCTAAAACCAGCTTTCCCTTTAGCTCTTTTACCCTCTTTTTCTGCTTAGTTGCTGATTCTACGCCTCAACATGCTCCCAAAGAATTTTCCAAGAAGAGGATTGACCATAATAGTGCAGTAATTAGCGAGATTATTGATGTCCCCACTTTTGTAAACAAGGATAGCCACAAGCGTAGTCCATTCCACTGGAAAATTGCCTTGCGTGACCTTGTTGAATATCCTTTTAATGATTGGAGTCAAGGTCTCAACACCCCACTTTAAAAATTCTGCCTACAAACCATCAATGTCCTGAGCCTTACCACTTGCTAAATTTTGTATACCCTGCTTGACCTCCTCCACTGAGAATAACTCAGTTGTAGAGTTGATTATGGGGGGATTACTTTTATCTTGATCTCTCTCATAGAGGAGCTTCACATAATCTAACCACTGTGCCACTAATATATTATTGTCTGGTTTCTTTGTCTTTTGTTGTAGCTCCCACCAAAAACCTTTGGGGTTGTTCTTTCCCAAAGCAATTAATTCATTACTTCTCGCAGCTATGTAACTTTCCTTTTTAGTTTTAATCATATTTTTATACTTCTTCAGGGTTTCACTCTGTCTCTTTCTTAAGAGACCTTTTAGCAGCCTTGCATTCTTCATCATACCAAGGATTAGTTGGAAAAGTGTTTGAGCCCTTCTTCTTAGGCCGAGATCTTTTGCACACCTTTAAGGCTTTGTGGATTAGAGGGATCAACATACTGCTGCGAAAGCACTCTGTTCCTACACTATCTTCTTTGACATGTGTTGTTTTTTGTCACTTGAAATAGTTGTTCCAGAGCCGCAGCAAACAGCTCTTGATTTTCTTGGTTCGTGAGGATTCTTCCACTTGCATGCGCTTTCTTTGGAGATTGTTGGGTCCGCACTTCTAGCTCACTTGTGTGCATGCCCAACTTAATAAAGAGACGCAGACAATATGAATTCATCTCAATAGGATAAGCCCCAATCCTGAAATATAACAAATTGCAAATCAAGCTCTAGGAGCATATCACATAGTCCACCACACTTTGACCGTTGTAAGTTTTGCATGTGATGCCCCCAGATCTAGGCCAAGCTTTGATGTCATTGCAAATAACCATGTCATAGAGGCTACATAAGTTTAACAACTCAATGCCAAAGTGGGACACACTCCCATTCCCATCCTGAGAGATTCTTGTCCACGCGTGATCCTCAATCTCTTCTAACCAAAGAAGGTTGTTGTCCATATTCTCATCACTTCCCAATAGAAGAGACTGATTGCTTGTTGTCCTAGCATTAAAGACCCCAATTATAACTCCTAACATCCTGAAGGCAGATATCTCTTTTCAAAGCACCAAAAGGGTCTTCGTTATCTAAATTTGTCTTCTTGTAAAACTTGAGTTTTTTTGGGGCAAAGTAACATGCAGCCAGCTTGAATGTTACTTTGTTGTTAGTTATACTCAACCATATAAATTGCTTATTTGGATCTTCTTTTTCCACTTCTACTATTCTGCCCCACAATTCTCTCTTTAGAACTGTGATCCCTCCATGCCCTTTGTGAAAATTCTTAAACAGTTGCAGTGATAGATTTATTTCTCCTACTTATTATTTCAATAAGTTATTATTCATAAATCTTCCGGCAAATATCGAAATAAATACTACTGCAACATTCACAATTATATAAGCAGAGAAATAAACAATAGAAAACATAAGCACAAGAATCAATCACATGTAAATAGTTATTTTTGGACAAATGTCCCCAAAAAAACCCAATGTGGGAAAACCAGTGCAGCAGATGAGGGTTTTATTATTTCTTCAGAAAATGATATCTTTACAAGGAAATATTCGGCAAATAATTTCTGAACCACCTGAGATTGAATGCCTAGCTTTCTCGAACAAATTTTTGACACTCAGATCAACCCCTGCATCAGTCTGGGTGATTCTCTGCGCAGTCCCAAAGCTGGACTACGTGAATCTGCATGGAGACTGCGTGGCGTCTCTGCGTTGTAGCCTCAAGCTACCTTCAGTGACCCACTGTTGTTGTCCAACCCTAATCTCGATCACCCCTGACCTCCTCTTGCTTCTGCAACTCTCCCACTGAAATCGAATTCTACATCAGAATAGATCTCCTTCAGGTACTGAGTGTGTGCCCAACTTGTCTTCCAAGTGACCCTCAAGCCTTCTTTTATAATCTTATTGTTGGAGAACCAACGGCCCAAATTAAAAGATTAATCAATGGCTAAGATTAAACCTTGACTTGATCCACGTTTTCTAGAAGATTCACACACTGAATTATTAATGCCCTTTAATTATTTCCTTTTCCTAAGTTTGGACTTAGTGTCTCCATTAAAATAATTAATTATTTTAATAATTCTTGAACCGAGTGGAATTTCCACAAACTGTTTCTGGGTTCTTTGGAATGTTGTTGTCCAAGACTCCCTGCAAAATTTGAGACTAGGAACACTTTCGGATTCTACAAAAATCAGCACCCTTTGCTTGTTCCTATTTCTTCATTCCAGACTAAAACCTTATTGAAACCTTCATATTCTGGAACCCTGCAGCCCTCATGCTCATGGGTTTCTAAAAGGATAATGATGTCTTTCCCATTTGGTATGGGCCCCAAACCCGATCCTCTTCTTCATGGAAAACCTCCATAGTTCCAACTTACCATGCTTAGATACTCTCGGGGGGGGTGAATCCCTATTTGTGATTTGTTAAAAGCTCGTGGATTTGGGCTTTCCCATTTTTCAGCCACGCCCACTTTCCTGCTTCTTTTGTTGATTTCACCTTCTCTCATTCCTTCCTTCGATCTTCCTATTGGTCCCATGTCAATTCATCATCTAGATAAATGTGAGTGCCTTTAAGTAGCCCCCTATTTTTTAGGATAGCTATTCTGTCTTTTGTGCTTCTTAAACTAACTCTCACATGTCTATTCCTTCCGCTTTTTGATTTCCTACCTATCTTATTTGCTTGTTGGATATAACCTATCCATTTCAATCAGTCACTAATAAAATCCCTTACTAAAATATTTGTTCTCTCTTCCTCTCCATAATCCTTCAAACCTTTGATGATGAAATTTGTGGCCTTGTCTTGTCTATCTTTTTCTTCTCTTATTTGTCTCTTGATTTGTCTCTCTATGGTTTATTTTTGCTCAACCAATGGTTCCTTTACTATTTGAGCCCGGGGTTTAGCCTCTTGTATTTGTTGTCTTATTTTGTTTTCTTTCGTTTCCTTGTTTGCAAATGTTGACTGAAGCTCTTCCATCTAAATTTCTTCGTTAGTTGTCCTTGTCCTTGTGTCTTTTTCCTCTACCACTTCCGCTTGCTCTAATTCCTGTTTCAATGTGACTGATTCTTGTTGCCCTCTTTCCATACTGCTTTGTGAGTTTATTACCTGCTCTTTGAGGATCTTGTTTTCCTTTTCAAGTTTCTGATTGCCCTCTGAAATTTCTTTTAACCTAAGATCATCGAATTACCCTTTTAGCTCAATGAATCCAATTTATTTCTTCATGCTCGTGAGTTCGCAAACATAGAGCTTCATATGACCATAACAACGGCATGGTTGTGGGGTTGTATGTGTCCATGTTATTTTCTCCTCTATTTGTTGGTGTAACTTTGCTTTCACCCTGCATTGGACTAGACCCCTCATGTGTCGATAAGATCGCCTTGTTTTTATTGTTCACCACCCTCTACTGTGCATGTTCCTCTACTAATGATTGTAACTTAGTAGTAACACTTGCATTACTTTAGTTGATTTCGGTAGGATCCAAGTGAATTATTTACTCTATGATTGTCTCATCTTTTTCTTTTTGGCCTATCTGTGCCTTCAAATCCCCTTGTACTGCTTTTCATTCACAAAAATCAAATTTTCCTTTGTGACGAATGCATTAGCTTGATGCACCCCAGGAAAAAGGAGGCTCCAAGACCTGCTTATATTCTTAGTAAGAGTGCTAGGATAGGGCTTCCTATCTCCTCCTGAGATTCGGAAAGTGTGGTTCCAGGGTGGGCACCAACACTCCTCTAATAGCCCCCTTAAAATGAAACCCCATAATTGCATTTGGAACCTGATTACTGTTTCTGAACTGTTTGATATGACTTTCCCTACCTCTGAGTTTCCTGGATGCTTGTTTTCCACCAAAACCAATGCTTTTTCTGCACTGGACCCCCTATCTCCATACTAAAATGCTTATGCCTTTAAACTTTTCTCGTTAACAAAGGTTTAATGGGCTCAGTTTTATAGAGCTCTAGTTTGATGTTTTGAAATGAAGACCAAAAACACACATAAAATAATATGAAAATGGGGAAATGTGGATCTTACCTATCCCTCCAGTTGAAAACGAAATTGCGAGAATGCCTGTTCATAGTTCTCTCCTCACAGCTCTCACCGCTTCTCTCACTTCACAACTCCCTCGCAGCTCTCCATGACTCTCCCTCACAGCTCTCCGCGACTCTCTCTCACGGTTCTCCCTCACAGCTCTCCACCAATCTCCCTCACGACTCTCCCTCACAGCTCTCCACAGCTCTCTCACATCTCACCCTCATGGCTCTCCCTCACAACTCTCATAGCTCTCCACGGCTCTCCCTCTCGACCCTCCCTCATAAAGAAAACACTATGAGACTTGATGAGATAACTAATTAGGTTCTCATTGCAAGTCAACAATGGAAACATTTCATTTAGCATTCCACTGTATCTTATTTCCTATTGCACTCATTTTCTTATTTTCTCTTTGTTTTTGTTGCTTCATATGTTTAAAAAATTTAAAACAAATGAATATTTTAGTTTTTAAAGTTTTCCAATATTTTCCCCAATGTTGTTAATAATTTTCTTTCCAAACCCTCAACAATATATTAGCCTAATACAATATTTGCAACATTTCTATCAACATCGCTTCTTGATATCGAGTCGTGCCAAGTTGAGCTATACAGAAAATAACAGCATAAGGAAAACAGTATGGGCACTCACCGAGATAACCAATTAGCCTCTCATTGCATGTCAGCAATGGAAACATTTCAGTTAGCATCCCATTGTATCTTATTTCCTAATGCACTTGCTTTCAAACCTTATGGAGCAACTGCAAGCTGATAGAGAAATGGCAGTTAATTAGTTCCTCTTATCTTGACATTATCTTGTGATTGTTATTATGTGTTCTTGCATTTAATCTTTTATCATCAAGACTAATGCCAAACAAATAGAAGAGGACACAAGATGTAGGCATGCTGCCAGGGAAAAACACCACTCTTTGGGGAAAACCCAATCAAATTTTTTTCTTAAATAGGTTCAAGATGAGACAACCAAGACACTTATACTGTAGGCTTCCTCCATCAAGTCATCCCTTCACTGTGTTAGCACCAAGATCTCCCTTGCTCACACTTGAAACTTCATCCTTCTTCCTCCTAAGATCCAACTTCACTGTGATTACCATAGTAGTAGTTCTGAGTTTTGCATCACTTCATAGCACCGAGGCATCATGGCATCAAGTATTGAAACATCATTATGACACAGCACTGAGTATGCTTCATCATCATGTCACTAAGTATTGAATAACACCAAGATTCATAGCAGAGAGAAGCATTATAGTAACATGTCATCACTTCATCGATTCTTTGTATTGTTATCTGAAACTTCCTTGTTGTATCATTGTATCACCGAATAGTTGTCACAGTCATATCACCATGCATCACATCATAGACTGTATCATCATATTATCGAACCACTGTAATAGTGACCGAACTGTTCTACTTGTTAGGATATTCCGACACATAGGAAATAGTTAAGAATAACTTAGTCTAGTACAGAGTTAGGTAAAGTGTGTTTCTTTACCATGTACATTTGTAACTTATAATCCAACGATCACGATTTGTAGTGATCCGATGGTTATCTCTCACCTCGGTATTAACGGCACTTGATCCGTGGCTTAACACCCGATTGGTCCATGATCTCTATTTAAAGAGCATGGAGGGTCATTGTCCGTGCTTGTTTATGAGAGAAACATATGTAACTTTTCTTTTTATATTAATAAATTCCCTGAAGTGGCCGCGTTGGCTCAGGGCGTGGACTGTTTCCCTCTTTGAGGGTTTTAACCACGTGATTATACTGGTGTACTGATTTGTGATCTATTTGTGAGTGGTGACCTTTGGTTCTTGATCTAACGAACTTACCCTGTAAATTCCTACACTACTATCCAACTTATTCGAAAAACACAGAGATATATGTCTGAAAATCTCAGAGATGTACCACCAATTTTTTGTCTATGAAAATGTTAAGTTACTGTGGGCTATTTATAGTAGTTCCTTCCTAAAATAGACCAACATGAACTATGAAGTGTTGGTTTTATTTCTGTGCCGACTTGAGGACAATTTTGTAGATAATTTGAGGCCAACTTGAACGCTGCTTATGAAGAAGATTTTGTTGAAGCAGAGGATGATGAACTTTGAAGTAGATGACTTGATGGAGGAGCCTTTTGACCAACAACCTAATATAACATGATTTAAAAGGCCAAATAGGATCAATTTAAATCTGTAACGACTAACCTAGAAGTCCACAACTGGGACCTTAAACTAAATATGACCCAAGCATGAAACCCATGCTTTAATAAGTCAGTTAATAATAATAATAAGTTATTTTGACAAATATATAAAGAAGACTAAACCTAGTTACAATCTTCAACACCCCCTCTTAAATAGGGAGCTATTCATATACAAAAGAAGTACATGGAACATCTCACTTTATCTATGAAAAATTTTAGGCATCGTAATGCCATAGACTAGATTCCTGACCAGGCCAATCTATCCACTAGATCTCTCTCCAATTTAGGCACCGCAATGCCACAGACTAGATTCTTGACCAAGGCAATCTATCTGAGTGGGACTAAGATGGACTAAAGCTTTCAGCCTTTATAGGTACCATCAGGCTTACTTACTAACCATCAACCCAGGGAATTAGGTGCACATCCACCCGATGTCACCCTCCCAACCAGACATCAACACAAAGTGTCGACCTGATGTCTTTCCAGACAATGCTTCACTCACGAAGCCTCACACCTTGATCCAACAAATCAAGAACAACCAATCTCTCCCAATCAAACTGATTGGTAACTAGCATGCTATCAAAACCTTCGAGAGATTCACTTGTACAAACACAAACCCCAATCATCAATAATTTCAAATGCATAAACAAAACAAACTACGAGGTTTTGATGTTGCCCTTCACCTAATTCCAATAGGAATATCAATAGAATCCTTTTAGCAGAAGATTCCTCTTCCTACTTTACATGTGGCAACATATATTTTCATAATATATTCTCCAACCATGACTATGATTCTTACTCATGGTCTTTACTAAGACTTACGGTTGTTAGTCCTGGTCTAGTGCATGACACATGATGTAGAGAACCATAATCATTTTTTACCCAAGCTCCCTCTTAATCTAGGAGATCAACTTCTCCCTTTAGGTGTTGGAGAATATTTCATGGCTTCCATCCTTCTCTCATACTTATCAGTGTCTCATCTTAATGATGTACCTACACAGCTTTAGACAGCAAGTACAACTAAAACTATAGAAGCATAAAGTTAGCCATATCAGAATCATGGAAGTATTTTCAACTTTATACATATTAGATACCTAGACAAGAGACGTATACTTTTCAACATTTTGCTAGGGGCTTTTATCATAAACCCTAGACTACTTCACAATGTCTTTCATTCTATCTAGGGTTTCAATGTTTCTTTCAAAGGTATAACATACCTTGCTACAACATTTATTAAACCCTAGAACAAATATAGATCTACAAGATATCTAACAACTTTTAGAATTCACATGTTAGACTTTAAGAATTCACATGTTAGACTTTAGGGATTCATACAAATCCTAGATTTCATAAAAGAGTCAATCAATATTAATCACAGCTCAGACATTGTCATGATCAGCTTTCATTAGAGTTAGTTGCATACCCTCAATTTCAAATCAATTATAAAAACATATCATGAATAACTTCCACTAAGGTTCGATGTAAACCCTAGATTTTTCCATTTATAAATTCTCAGCACACATTATATAGATTCAGATGAACATGCATACTAGAGAATTTAATCATTAATAGGATTTATTTATAGACCATAGACTTTTCAATCATCATCCTAGATCTTTCAAACTTTGACTAAGGTTTGTTTTCAAACCCTAGATTCTTAGGACCATTAGAAAATATGTTGTAAATTTTTGAAGATGTTCTATGCTTGATGCAACTTTACTTTTATCCCCAATGTCAGTGAGCAATCACATAAACAAGAAAGTAAAGTGCTGATAGAACATACCAGTAGATCTACAGAAGATAAGCCAGAAAATATAAGTGTGTTGGTGCGTTACAGCGGTCAACAGGATGCTTCAACCAGCAAAGTCTCAATACGGTCAGCCAACCAGAAGTGTCACACACACAGCCCTTAAAGATATCTCATCAAAAATCAACATAATTCAACAAAAGGATCCCACATCCAGATTTACGGCATCATCCATATTTACTGCATCCAGATTTACAGCATCCATTTCCGGCATCATCCAAATTTACGGCATCATCCATAATTACAGCATCCAGATTTACGGCATCTATTTCCGACATCATCCAGATTTACAGCATCATCCATATTTACGGCATCCAAATTTTCGGCATCATCCATATTTACGGCATCCATTTCTAGATCATGAGGATGTGTGTGATGAGATGATTGAAATGTCCTCCAACATTGACTCTATTTATATCAATCACTAAGGGTGTGTGACACATTTGCTGGGGGTGTAAAACCTTAAAGCCGACCTGCAAATATTTTGAAAGTATTAAAAATAAATTCAAAATAAATGTTCTGCTCATCGGATCAAGATGATCTTTAGATCGATCTTGCACCTCTTCGAAAGAGGAACCCAATAAAAATATTGGTGTCTTCATCTGAGCATCACAACATGGAGTTTGGACTTAGTTGTCCAATTTTAACACTCCCTCTCAACTAGGGAGAACTCCATCCACCTGTGCAATCAAACATCATGCGTCATCCCGTCGTAACTTGCTTTACCTGCCTCTTTATTTCAAAACAGAAGTGGGTCAGTCACAAAGACATCATTCTAGGCTGACAGATTCAGCGCAGAGATCTGAAACCTCTATAGGACTCATAAACAGTCTCATACCAACTCGGAGTCGGTTTATCTGACCCAAAGTCAGTAGGAGGTCTGAAACCTCACTTGGACTCAAGAGAGTCATTAATACTAACCCGAAGTTAGTCTCACTGACCTAAAGTCAGTTGGAGGTTCGAAACCTCACATGGACTCAAAGAGTCAAATACCAACCCAAAGTTGGTTTATCTGACCCGAAGTCAGTAGGAGGTCCAAAACCTCACATGGACTCAAAAAGTCACATACCAACCTGAAGTTGGTTTATCTGACCCAAAGTCAGTAGGAGGTCTGAAACCTCACATGGTCTCAAAGAGTCACATACCAACCCGAAGTTGGTTTATCTGACCCAAAGTCAATAAGAGGTCTGAAACCTCACTAGACTTGCTCCCATATCAAGTGGTTGGACACGTGTCATCCTAGATAGAGAGTACGAAAACCTTTGATGCGTCCATCAGTCTTTGCTACTAGTCTCTAGCTTTTCCCACATCATTGGCCAAATGAGAGGTACTTCCCATGAGCCCGGAACTCAAATGGGTAGGATGCATAAGGGGCACACATCATGAGAGGCGAACCAACTCAATCATCATAACGGTGGGGCCCAAGCACACCGACAAGGTTCGGCAAGCCTAGTCATGTGGTTGCTTATAGCTCCGAGAAGTTATCCCCAAAGCCCCCCATAGCTCCCAGAGCTCATCATCCAACAAGACCCTCAGAATAAGGTCGTTCCACGATACCAATATTCTCATGGAAGGTTAAGAACATGACCTTCCCCAAGGGCATTGTGAGAATATCCGCAACCTGCTCATCAGTTCCTATATGATCGAGCCTTACGGCGCCTCGCTATACCATATCCCGGATAAAGTGGTACCAGCCATCAACATGCTTGGATCGTTCGTGGAACACAGGATTCTATGAAAAACAAATCCCCCTCTAGTTATCACAAAGGATAACGGTGGCATCTAGCACATGCTCGAACAACTCACTGAAGAGCTTTCGCAACCAAGTGACTTCACAACAGACCATACATGTTACAATGTATTCGGCCTCAGCGGTGCTCAAGGCTACCGACTTCAGTTTCCTGCCCAAAGCAGATCTACGTGTGAAGTAGCATCCAGATGTGCTCTTGCAATCCACCACACTGCCAGCCCAATCGGCATCAGTATTTCCATGGAGTGTCATACTCCTGGCAGTGTATCTCAGCCCATGGTCTATCGTGCCTCAGAGATATCTCAAGAGTTTCTTGGCACCAACCTAGTGAATGTTATGATCAACCATGTGTTGACTCAAAATATTCACTGCACAACATACGTCCGGACGGGTGTTCACTAAGAACATTAGGGCCCCTACAAGTTGAAGATACTCAATAAGATTTGCTAGCACAGGCCCAGCAGCACTGCCACTCAACTTCTTAAAGTTGAGCTCCATTGGTGTCGACACAGACTTACAGTCCATCATACTAAATCGAAAGAAGCTTCACAATGTATTTTCCTTGAGAAAGGAAAATCTCGCCAGGTCTTTGTCAGACCTTCAGGCCTAGGAAGTAGTGCATCAGTCCTAGGTCCTTCATCTCGAACACAACAGCGAGCTCCCTCTTGCACTGATGAATGACAGGGACAACACCTATTAGGAAGAGGTCGTCCACATATAGCACCAGAATGAGAGGCTTTTCTCTATCAACCTTGAAGTAAAGATTCGGATCAGCAATACTATGAGTGAAGCCTGGCTTCATTAGGTAGCTATCTATCCTCTCATACCAAGCTCTGGGTGCTTGCTTCAACCCATAGAGGGCTTTCTTCAACCTGCAAACATGGGTGTCCCAATCCTGGATTTCGAACCCCAGAGGTTGCTCCACATACACCTCTTCCTTTATCGCACCATGCAGAAATGTTGTCTTCACATACATCTAATGAAGACTCCATCCTTGCATAGCAGCAAGGGCTATGATAGATCGGATGGTGGTATATCGAGCCACAAGTGAAAATATATCATCATGGTCTATGCCTTCCTTTTGAGAGAAGCCACGGGCAATGAATCTTGCCTTGAACTTTTCAGCACTTCCATCAGATCCATGCTTGATCTTGTAGAGCCATTTCGAGGTGACAACTGCTTTGTCCTCCAGTCTTGGAACCACATCCCAGACATCATTCTTCATTATGGACTCATACTCTTTGTGCATAGCATCCTTCCAGACTTGATGCTTTACGGCGTCCTCAAAAGATCCAGGCTCAGATTCTACAATAATACTCATGGCTGCTAGATACCCTTGGTATCTACTTAGCTTCTTGCTTTCACGAATGTCCCCCTTTGGGGCCGTATGTCCCTCGGCATCCTCGAGAGTGTCCCTGAGCCATGATGGTCTCTTCCCTATTGAAGGAGGTGGATCAATCAGGCCCATTGGTCCTTCAGCATCGGGCATCGTCTCATCCTTCGGTTCTTCTTGATTTCCAAACCTTGCTTCATGATCTTCCTCAGATCTCGAAAGATTGACTACTTTCCTAAGAGAAGCATCTTTGTCAAAGGTAACATCGTGGCATATCTCCATTTCCCTTTAAGCAGGCACATATACTTTATAGGCCTTTGAAGTTTTGCTATAGCCCACAGACATTGTGGTCTCCCTCTTGATGCTAGCTCCTCTGCAAAAGTTCTTGAACTCGTTCGTCTCATATAATAAGAACATCCTCCCAAGGATGTCACGGGCAGCATACCAGACAGATCATAATGTACTAATTGCAAGACATCAGATGTCTTTGTGACACTTGAGGGGAAAGGTCCCCTTGTATGCTTTCCTTCGGCACAACCCTAACATACACCTTCATGATTAATTGAGAACTCAAGCATCCCCGTCACCACCTTCCTTGCTTCGAGAAGGGCCTTGTAGTGAAGTTGTTCAAACCTCTGGTGCCATAGTTCAGTCTATCGAATAGTATCACATGTCATCGCTCCTAATGGACTTCCTCCAACCTGGTAGAGTGTACCAACTCTAAACCCAATCATGATAGCTTCCTTGAAACTCTTCTTCCACATGCGCACCTTCCATCAATGAATGCCACATTCAAACCTTTGTCTTCCATGGCTGAAACAGACACAAGATTCTTCTTCAATTAGGTACATATAGTACATCTTGCAGGCGGAGGACTTGACCTTAAGACAAGTGGAGGGTCACAGTCCCTGTCCCTTTCACGGGATATGTGGCATTATCTCCAAGGATAATTTGTAGATTAGTATCCTTCTCAACCATATCAGTAAGTGCTTCCTTGAACCCGATGATGTCCCTTGAGGCACCACTATCTATCAACTAGACATCCATAGTGTCAGGTGGAGATGCAGCAGAGAGGGCAGATACAAGAATGAATTCATTTCTTTTATCATCAAAAACATTTTATTCCTCATACCTGGAATTTCTTGACCTTTTGAAGGGTTGCCCATTTCTGCCGGAGGGAGCCTTCCTTTTCTTGACCTTCTTGAAAGGGCATTCTCTAGCATAGTGACCTATGCTTAGAGATGTAGGCAACCAGACTCTTATGAATTGAGTCCCTGATCATCAGCTTTGCTTTGATTTCCCCCTTCTTGTACTTTGATTTGGCAGCAGCAATTGCAGTGGATGGAGGCTCATGGATTTTACCCTGCACATAGTCCATGACATCTTGGTCTTCCAAATTAAGATCCAATGTCATCTTCCAAGCATGGAAGTCATCCTTCCCAGTCAATTTTTCATCAGCCTTAAAGCCATTGTAGTTTGAGGAACCCATCCTCTTCTTCAGTGATTGCTACAAACTAGGGCTTTGTCTTCACCTCAGCTCTGATTCCATGTAAATTTTTTAAGATGTTCTATGCCTGATGCAACTTTACTTTTATCCCCAATGTCAGTCAGCAATCACATAAACAAGAAAGTAAAGTGCTGATAGAACATACCAGTAGATCGACAGAAGACAAGTCAGAAAAATATAAGTGTATTGGTGCGTTACGGCGGTCAACAGGATGCTTCAACCAGCAAAGTCTCAACACGGTCAGCCAACCAGAAGTGTCACACACACAACCCTTAAAGACAGCTCATCAAAAATCAACATAATTCAATAAAAGAATCCCACATCCAGATTTATGGCATCATCCATAATTACGGCATCCATTTCCGGCATCATCCATATTTACAGCATCCATTTCCGGCATCATCCATATTTACGACATCCATTTCCGACATCATCCAAATTTATGGCATCATCCATATTTACGGTGTCATCCATAATTACAGCATCTAGATTTACAGCATCCATTTCCGACATCATCCAGATTTACGGCATCATCCATATTTACGGCATCCATTTCCGGCATCATCCAGATTTACGACATCATCCATATTTATGGCATAATCCATATTTACGGCATCCATTTCCGGCATCATCCAGATTTACTGCATCATCCATATTTACGGCATCCAGATTTACGGCATCCATTTCTGGCATCATCCATATTTACGGCAGCCATTTCTAGATCATGAGAATGTGTGTGATGAGATGATTGAAATGTCTTCCAACATTGACTCTATTTATATCAATCACTGAGGGACTCTGACACATTTGCTTGGGGTGTAAAACCTTAAGGCCAACCTGCACATATTTTGAAAGTAATAAAAATAAATTCAAAAGAAATGTTCTGCTCATCGGATCAAGATGATCTTTAGATCGATCTTGCACCTCTTCAAAAGAGGAACCCAATAAAAATATTGGTGTCTTCATTTGAGCATCACAACATGGAGTTTGGACCTAGTTGTCCAATTTTAACGTATGTCAACACATATATCTAGGAGATCACCATTATAAGCACATCATATGTTAGTCAACATTAATACACTAGACACTTATTTTCCTAGACTAGGCTAGGGATTCAATCAAGAGAACATATACCTAGGGTTTCACTCCTAGGACTTTCCATAATAACGATTTTACCTATAGACCTAACCAAAACCTAGGGTTTCGGTAAAAACCTAGGGTTTTACTCCTAGGACTTTCCATAATAACGATTTTACCTATAGACCTAACCAAAACCTAGGGTTTCGGTAAAAACCTAGGGTTTTGGTAAAACCCTAGGGTTTTGGTAAAACCCTAGGGTTTTGGTTCATTGTCAAAGCAAACCCTTATTATATCAAACTTTAGAGGTTCGAGATTTGGAACAGTATCATTTTAACTCTAGCAAGTTTAGAGCTTTCATTATCATATCAAAATCCCAAACTCGACATTATCAATATGTTAATCAGAATAGCAATTTCTTCATAAATATCCCTAAATAGGTTTAGGGTTTCACACATTATCAAATACCCTTAGGATAGGGTTTTCTAGAGAAACTTTTCAAGGTTCTATTTATATAGGAAATTAGAGGTGTATAAGGTGGGTCGATTCATTAGGTGATGAATCATCCCAAACAAGAATCCTTTTAGGATTCAGTAGTGCTAGACATAACAACAGTTAGTAACATAGAATGGATATTTCAAAGAAAGTAACAAGACTTTATATTTCAACACATACCTTTAATTCTTTGACAAACCTTTTGACTTGTGTGGACTCCTTATTTGATCCTTGAAGCCTTCTCCATGATTCTTGAATCATGGTCTCCCATACCTGCAATGCATACTTTCAAGCAAGTCGTGATATGAAGAGCATGTTTCGATCTTTCAAGTTAGATCCTTTATACAACCATGAGGGATGAAATTCTAAAATATATAGGATCAATTTAGTTTGACAACATTTATTTTATATGTAGACTATTTTGTAAATCCTGAAGGAAGAGGATTAAGATTCTAATAGTATATTTTTATCCTTAGATTAGATAGAAACAAGCATTATAGGAATTCAAATGCTTATATACATACCTTGTGATTTCATACATTTAGTTTGTAGCATCAATACTTACTAGGTTACTTGCACTTCAAATCTTTAAGGAGATCTTTCTTCTCAGAGATTCCTTGCAATGTCAACTTCATTTTATATAGGAGAAATCTTTATGCGGCAGCTATTCTGTGATCTTTCAATTTCTTATAAATCTCTGTATCACTTCATCGAAATGTGGTGGCATCGAATCAGTGAGACCCTTCTCACTGTGGTAGCACTGAGTTAGGTTGAGGCTGTAATGGTATTATCAAAGTCTGAGACTGTGGTATTTGGTTAAACTGCACTAATGAATTTCCTTTTACTGTAATGTCATCGACCCACTGAGCATTGTGATATAGAGTAGTCATATATCTAAATCTGAGCATTGTGATATGCTCAGATTATCTTGTAGCCTTTCTATGTTGTGGAAGTAGCAAGGAATTGTTTCTTATAGCAGCAATGAGGTATTCACACCAAAATTGATTCGAACCTCCTCCTTCTAGGAGCCTTTAATATGTTGACTGTAGTCTTGCTTCCATTGAGGAGGCAGCAGTTTGGGACATAGTGCGGCAAGAGGTTGTACCTCCTACTATTGTAGATGAACTTGTTGAATTCACAAAAAATAATGCAAAGGCAAAAAGGATTCTGATGGGCACCAAGTGAGAGGAAACACATATGCATATCAGATGTGAACAGCTCTAACCACTCTCTATCAGAGTACTAATGAGAGCAGCAAGATGATACTCAAAGAACAATTGAACAACATTAGGATGACAAAGGCTGAAAGTGCAATTCATTATCTTGGCAGGGTCAAACAGGTACGTGATGATTTGACTGCTATTGGTGAAGCAGTTGCACCCACAAAGTTAGTTAGGATAGTTGTAGCGAGGCTTCCTAAGTCTTGGGAGGTCTTTGGAGATATTGTTACCTCTAGGGAGAATCTTCCCAATTGGAACAGATTCTGGCATGATTGTGTGCAGCATGAGATATGAAACACTGGCAGTGGTCGGGTGGAGATAGCAGATGAGGAGGATGTAGCCTTGACGCCAGGGGGAAGAACAAAGGGAAGGCCAAGAAAGGGGCCTCATCAGATAGGGCTAAGGGAAAGGAGAAGCAGAAGAAGAAATATACGAATATGTCCAAAGTCAAATGTTGGGCATGTCAGAAGATGGGACACTATCCTACTACGTGTCCTGAGAGGAAAAACAAGGGGAAGAAGGGTACTGCAGCTTCAGCAGAGGTGGAGAACTTTGCTTCACAGTTTGATAAGGACTTTGCATTTATTACTTCTACATCTAGTAGGAGTACATCATTCGATGTGTGGTACATAGATAGCATGGCTTCCCACCATATGACAGGTACACGAGAGTTCTTTTTAGAGCTTGCAGAGAGGGCACTTGATATGGAGGTTGTGCTGGGAGATGACTGCACTGTGAGAGTTTTTGGTGTGGGGATTGTGACCTTTGAGAGGGAGTCTTTGCCTCCTTTGAAGGTCATGGATGTTTTGTGTGAAAAATTCTGAATATTACTTATGCAGAAACCCTATTGTTAAAGCTGGTTATACTTCTCCTACATAATTAAATTATTAATCTGAAATTTCAGCATTAACATCAAAGTAAACACATTAACAGTATTCACAGATTCAGAGCTAAACAGAATACAAGCATACAGACAAAGTGACACACAAGATTTTCTGGACAACTGTCCCCGGAAAAACCCAATGCGGGAAAACCGGTCTTCTCGCTGCTGGAGGGTTTATCTTATTATGTCGAATCTAACTACAGCGAATTTGGGCACCTTACTGGTGAACCTAACAGAGAAATACAAGATCTGCAGCGATACATGTTGTTCTAGAGACAGAAAATTGCACTGATTCACACCCTCAAATGGGATTTACAGAACTGAGCCCCTTTCTGCCTCTAGAATCCTTAGCGCTGCTTTGAAGCCCTCTGTGTCAGCCCTGATGGCCTATTGATGCCCCTGCGTTGCTCAGGAGAGGGTTGCGTAACCCAAGATTGGGTGATGCAGTCCTTACGTTGCCCTAGCTGGACCAACATAACCCCTCATTGCCCCCTATTGCCTCTATGCTGCCCTTTCTGGGCCTGCGTAGCAGCTGAAACCCTTTGTGTTGCGTAGCCTCTGCTTCTCTGTGTTGCTCCTGGTTGCTGCTTCTATGCCTCTTGTTGACTCTTGGCTCTGGGATCAGATCATCCCTTTAGCCAATACTACCCCTCATTGCAATTGAAACATTTATGGAAATTCTTAGCAAACCCACCCTAGAATTCCAGCTTAGTCTCAGTGCTTTGCCTCTCTGTGTGTGTTCTCCAACATGCCCCAAGCATTTCCTTTATACTTTTCTCGTTGGGAAACCAACAGCCATAATCTAATCTTGAATCGACAACTAAGATTGAAAGAAAGCTTGATCCGTGTGACTTAAGTCATTTTCATCACATGTTTAAATTAATTACCTTTAACATTTTAATTTTCCTAAGTTAATTTTCTAGCGAGAGATAGCAGATCTACAAGTATACTAGACTTGATTCATATTGATGTTAGTGGTCGTATGTCTCATGTATCTTTGGCTAGTTATGAGTATTATGTTATATTCATTGATGACTACTCTAGGGGGACTTGATATATTTCTTGAAGACCAAGGGTGAGGTCTTCAATCGCTTTAAGATTCGGGTCTTGAGGTCAGACAATGGTGATGAGTACACTGATGGTGGGTTTTCTGACCTCTGTGCACAGAAGGGCATTAGGAGGGGGTTCACGGTTCCTTAAAACCCCCAACAGAATGGGGTGTTTGAAAATAAGAACAGCTATTATTGGGGTTGCTAGAGCGATGATTCATGATTAGGGGTTGCCTTTGTTTTTGTGAGTTGAGGCCTGCAATAATGTTGTTTATCTTCAGAACAAGAGGCCTTGCAGAGTATTGGGGAATATTACTCTGGAGGAGGCTTTCACTGGAGAGAAGCCTCATGTGGAACATCTCTGTATCTTTGGATGTCTCACATATTCTTATATCCCCAAGGAGCAAAGGACAAAGCTAGAACCCATGGCAGAGAAGGGTATCTTTATGGATTACAACGAGACTTTGAAGGCCTATCGGATCTTCATTCCTTCTAAACGGAGAGTGGTGATTAGGAGGGATGTGAAGTTCGAGGTGAGGGCCTATTGGAGATCACAGGAGTATGATGAGAGAGATTCACAGACTTCTCCTCATCAAGGAGGTCAGGTACAGAGAGCAGGACCTCAGGGTTTTGGATCAACTGGTACAGGAGGCACCTCAATGTCAGTGACATCTGGGGCACTAGTGGCGAGTTCACCGAGCACTTCTTTAGGAAGTCCACTGGTACAGAGTTCACATGGCACTTCAGTTGACACGAGCGCAGGTGTCGGTACAGGTTCTTCGAGGACAGGTGTTGGTACATGCACACCAGGGTCAATTGGCAGACCTTCAAGTTCATTAGACTAGGGGGCAGAGGATGAGGTTCCATATGGGGAAGCTTCTTCAGGCAAGAGGATGCCCAAGTGGCTTCAAGACACCTTGAAGGAAGCGGAGTCTGTTGGTCTTCCGAAGAGGGTGAACAAGGAAAGTGTGCCACCTAAGCGGTTTTGCAATTATGTAGCCAAGGCTACCAGCATTGTTGACTCTGAGCCTACTAGCTATGAGGAGGCTGCCAGCCAGCAGGTATGGAGAGAGGCTATGGTGGAGGAGTATGCCTCTATCAATAAGAACAATGTCTAGGACGTGGTGGCTAAGCCTGAGGGCAAGTCGGTTTTGACTTCCAGGTGCCTCTGCAAGATCAAGCATGTTGCGGATTGCAGCATTAAGAAGTTCAAGGTAAGGATTTGTTGAGATTTTGGGGTAGCATCGGATGTGCTCTACCTCCCAAATTTTGTGGAGGTGTTGAAGTACATGAGATCTCCAAGACCCAGAAAGCGTTTGAAGAAATTTCGCCAGGTTTAAGAGATATTTAATTAATTAATCTTTTTAATTAAGGACCCTAAGTCTAACTTAGGAAAATTAAAAGATTAAAGTGAATTAAATTAAACATGTGATGAGGATGACTTAAGTGACACAGATCAAGCAGCGTCTAATTAGTCGTCTATTAGAGATTACATCACGGATGTTGATGTTTCAACGAGAAAAGTATAAGAGAAGGGCTTGGGGTCAATTGGAGAACACACACATTCGCGGAGCATTGAAGCTAAGCAAAAATTCTAGGGCATCATTTGCTAAGAATTTCAGAAACAATATGTAGTGCGGCGAGGGGCAGTATTGGCAAGGGGATGGTTTGATCCCAGGCCAAGAGTACAACGGCAACAAAGAGGCAACATACCAAATCAACGCAAAGGCAGACAAGTGCTACGCAGTCCAGCATAGGCGACACAGAGACAGCAAGAGCCACGCAGGGTTGACGCAGGCCTAGTCAGGACAGCGTAGGGGCAGCGTAAACCCTTCAGGGGTGATGCAGGCCCTTCCAGAGCAGCACAGAGGCTGACGCAGGCCAGTCATGCTGACGCAGAGGGTTGAAGAGCAGTGCTAGGGTTTCTGGTGGGCCAAAAAGGGCTCGAATTCATAATTCCCCGCAGAGGGTTGAATCAACCATATTTTCTATCTCCGAGGGATAGAGGTATTACTACCGTGTTTTTTCTCTATAGGGCCAACCAAGTTTGGTGCCCAGGATTGTTGTGCTTAGATTTTGCATAATAATAAAACCCTCTAGAGCTAGCTGCACAGGTTTTCCCGCATTGGGTTTTTCCGGCGGCATTGGTCCGAAAATTCTGTGTTACTTTGTCATATGAGCATGCTATTCAGTAATTCATCTGTATGCGTAGGCTGCTAGTTGTATTTACTTCGTTGATTTACTGAATATTTCAAAAAAAACTTGTAACTTAATTCAAGTAGAAGTAAATCAAGATACTGCATTAGGGTTTCTTAGATTAAGAAATTTTCACATGGTATCAGAGCAATTGCAAATCAGCTGGATCTCCAGCAAATCGACTGAAGACATATTTGCTGCAGGGTAGCAGCTGAAGCAACAGAAATCCAGAGAGGGCAGCACAGCATGAGGAGGACACAATCCCAGCAGAGGCTACGCAAGGGCTGACACAATCCCAGTTGGGTGACGTAGAGACAACGCAGTGCCTTCCAAAGGAACACAGGAGCAACCTGCTCTGCGCAGAGGCTGTGCTGAGCCAGTTTGCTCACGCAGAGGCCAAGCAGGGTGACGCAGTCCAGCTTCGAGTGTCGTGCAGATTTTGTCGTGTTCCGGAAGCAAGGCTTCAAATCTTCAACAGTTGCTGGTGGGGTGGAGATTCTGTCGGTGCAAAATCATGCCTAAGCTAAGTTGACAAAGAATGGAAGGAGAACAACTGCTCAGCAGATTTCATTGCCAAAATAAATCTGAGGATCGATTGTAGCGTGATCGAAGAGAGTTGATTCGTTGTGTTTGGCAAATTTCCAAGGGAGAAAATCAGGTGTCAGAGGCAGCAGAGGGTGCCTTTGTCGCCAAGGATTTTAGATTTTAGTTTTTGTTGAGATTAACAACAGAAGCGGGGAGAGGAAGATCTGTTCCAACAGATTATTTCTGAGCAGATGGCACCACATGGACTGCGTGATCAGGATAGGTTGGACAGTCTATCCAACTTTGCTATCTGGAAGGCCAGAATCCTAGTAGTCCTCGAGGTATATTAAGGGAAATTTGTCCAGAGGAAGATGCTTTTGGAGAACCAACTAAGGCTATTTATGATGACCAAGGGAGAGGAAATTGATCCTTTCCTCTTCAAGTTGCAGTCGATTCAGGATTAGCTTGTTAGCACTATATTTGCATCCCACCCATCCTGCCTTATTTTACTCTGCTTTCACCTCATCTCTATCATTATCATTGACCTCGCTTCGTTTTTTAACCATTTTTCCCAAAGGTGCCGAAGTCATCATTGTTCACAAGCACTAAACCCTAATTTCCTCTCCCACTGAGCTAGCATTTGTTATGGAAACGAGACATTTGAGCAGAGGAGACATAAGGTAGGTCATATCAGTAAGTATGAAGTCATTTTTTGAGAATTCATTCCAAGAGTCAAGTCAGTCGCCACACCTAGGGTCGGTTTTTCTTCAAACAGTGTTTCTGACCAAACAAAGATGAATTTAACAAAAGTGAGAGAGGTTTTTGTCCATCATAGGTCAAGGAAGAAAAACCTCCTTCAGTTTTTACACAGGTGTCATGGTTTTAGAGAAATGTCAAAAATACAAGTGCCACAGGTGAGTTGTTGCACTTCTGGAGTGACCTTGGGAACATCAAGTTTTCTCCTAGCTGGAGTGTCCAAATCACTTTCTTGATAAGTCAAATGACAACTATACTGGAACATCTTTCCAATGAGCTATCATGAGCTCAATCTGGAGTTGAGGAAGGCCTCCAAAAGTTGCCTGCAACAGCACTCTGCATTTATGCACCCTCATTCTGCCCTTTTTTACCAATCTTGGGAAAAAAACTTTTAACAAGGCAAATCAACTCCAATCATAAAACCAAAGGCAGATTTGGAAAGTAGACAGGATAATATTTCCAACGAGCTATCCTGGGCCCAATTTGGATGCCAGGAAGACCTCCAAATGTGGTCTACAAAAAGGTGTTGAACACAAAGGTCACGTTTCATAGTGAAGTTGTGCAAAACAAAATTGGACACTGCGCATTTACCAGTCTTGGGAGAAGTGGTTTTTGACAGGGAAAATGGGCATCATTTTGAAAACTGGAGGTAGTGCTAGAACGTAGACTTAAAGGCCTTTCCAACGAGCCATCATGGAGCAGATTTGGACACCGGGAAGGCACTCAAATTCAGCTTGAATAGAGGTCATTATTTCTGCCTGGACGCTGCGCGTTTTACAAGGAAATTGTGTTTTTGCAGTCCTCAGAAATTTTCTGAGTTTCACTCCAGTTTTGATTTTTACCTTGGGAAATATTGAATTTACTTCTGTAAATGATGAAGATGAATGTAATTATTATGTTTTTGTTGTTACCTAGGGTAAATACATTAGGTAAATGAACTAAATGAAGTGTAATGAATCAGTTCACAAAAGTTAGGGATGAGTCACTTTGACCACCTACACTCTAGGTTTCAGTTCAGACTTTAGTGGATCAGCTCCTCCTCTCATATCTGACCCTAGTTGGGAGAGGTTGTTTGAGGCCTATATCATGTCATTTTTTACTCATTTTCAAAGGTTGGAAGTTGGAATCAGTTTCATTTTGCTTAGTTGATAAAAGATACTTTGTACTCAGTTTTGGCCATTAATACAAGAGGAGTTGTAGCTATATCTATGGGATACCTGTGGTATTAAATATCCTTCATTGTTTCTTCTTCAGTGACATATGTGTGAATGTATTGTTCATTTCCTTTTCATGTCTATGTTATGATCTTTTATAAGTGTGAAATTCAGAATACATGCTAGCCATGCTCTGTTTTGGGTAACTGATCATACTTTGTTTCATATCTTCCATCTGAGAGAAATACATCTCTTATGCTTCCCTCAACCTCCTTACATTTTCTAAACCATTCCATAATCATTTCCCTCAAGCAATTGAAATTATACCTACCTTGCCCCATTCATCCCTGCAACCCTCACTCTTTAGCCCTGACCTAGTTTTCCTTGACCTATTTCATTATCTGCTGATTTATCCAACCAAAACCAAATCAAAACAACCCCTTGCACTCATTATCTAGCCTAAAACCCTAATTTATCCAGCCCTCTTGGCTGTGACCCTTTTGGAGAAAGCCCTCTTCGACTTGATAGGGCTAGCTATCAAGTCAAAAGCTTGGTTTGTGGTTACCTATGTTGGGATTCCTTCCTCAGCCTTGGGAATCTAGTAGAGTGATAACATACGTTCGACTGCCATGGGGGTCAAGGTGGAGGATGATGTCATGGTGAGGACTACTCTAAATGCAGTCACAGAGGACTAGGAAACGTTTGTCCAAAGCATCTTGGGCAGAGTGGACCTTCCAAACTGGGGCAATATGTGGGCTATCCTCCGACAAGAGGAGATCCGCCGAATGACCAAGAGGCAGACCAGCACCGAATCAAGCAAGGTGAAGAAGGAGGAAGATGAAGATGCAGCCCTGGCATCTAAGAAGCAGCAAGGGAAAAAGAAGCGTGATCTATCTAAGATCAAATGTTTCCAATGTGGTGAACTTGGACACTTCGCCAACAATTGTTCTCAAAGGAAGAAGGATAAGGAAGCTTCTAGTTCCAAGGTTACGACAGCTAAAGAAGATGATGGCTCCGACGATGACGTAGCCATGAGCGCTCATGAAACACGGAGGTGGGGCGATATTGATCTGTAGAGCAGCTACAGAGTGGTGGCGGGATCCTTGAGTAGCCCAACTCTTGGAACACATACGAGTTACGAGAGCCTTAAAACAGTAGCAAGGAATGACTAGAGCAATGGGTGAAAAGATCACGGATGAAGCAGAAGCAGAGGCTGGGACGTTGTAGAGGGAGCGGCGTAGTGCAGAGGAAGCAACAGCGTAGAGGCAGCAGCATAGAGGGGTTGATGTATCTTCAGCAGCGCAGAGGAGGCATGCTTGCTTTGCTTGCTAAAGGCAGTAGTCGACTCCAAATTTGACTTCGTGAGGACAACGTGCAGCGCAAGCCTATGGAGCTTGTTAAATTTGGACAACTAGGTCCAAACTCCATGTTATGATGCTCAGATTAAGAGGATAATATTTTTGTTGGATTCTTCTTTCGGAGAGGTGTAAAATCCATATATAATATGTCTTAATCCGATGAGCAGAACATTTATTTTGAATTTATTATTCTTAATAAATTATATGTGCAGGTCGGCCTTAAGGTTTCACACCCCCAGCAGATGTGTCACACGCCCCAATGATGGATATAAATACATGCAAAGTTGGAGAGCATTTCATCACAACACAACTCACAACATCTTCTCTCATCTGATTTAGTACGAGCTCCTTGGAGGACGAGTTCAGCCACACGTGTGAAGGAGAAGAAGGACAAAACAGTACGGCTGAGTTGAAGGACGATTTTCTACAGTTAGGGTTTTGCAGAAAGTTTGACCAGCGTTGACTTTGGTCAACGCATGGTCCAATTGAGCTGAAAATTTGTGGGAAGTTCGATTTTGGAAGGCCGTACTATTTGGCACAGAAATCGAGGTCAAAGGGTTGACCAATCTGCTGCTGCGTTGACTTTTAGCTTGCTGCCCTGCATTGACTTTTTCAGGACAGCATTGACTTTTTTGGAGTTGACTTGGGTTGACTCGTTTGCTGATTGGAGGACTGTTGTGACACATGCTGGGTTGGCTGACCAAGGAGACTTTGCTGGTTGAAGCATCCCGTTGACCGCCGTAACGAACCACCACATTTTTCCTGTTTCTGATTTGTCTTCTGTAAGATCCACTTATATGTTCTATCTGCATTTTGCTTAACTATTTGTATGATTGCTGTGAGAAAAGTAAAATTGCTCCTGTGATAGAGCTCTGACAAAAATTTACAGAGCTTCAGTGATGAGATGCAACCCGACCGACTTGTCTGTCATTGGGCAGGGGTCCTTCAGTTACTTACTCTCAGCAACTGAGTTGCAGTGCAGCAGTTGGCAGCATGATGTAGCAAATTGAGAGGGAGTTGCAGTACGAATGTAGCAGCGATAGTGGCAGAGTCATGGGCAGGAGCATAGAGAGCAGCAGAAGCGCAGTGATGAAGGGCAGCAAGCCAAGCATCAGCACGGAGACCAATGCCAGAGATAAGAGCGGTGCTTCAGATTGAAGTGTATTGCTACAGCACATTCCTCGCTAAGAGGGAGTGCTGAGATTTTGGGGTAGCATCGGATGTGCTCTAGCTCCCAAATTTTTTGAAAGAGCTAGAGTACATGAGATCTCCAAGACCAGAAAGTGTTTGAAGAAATTCCATCACGTTTAAGAGATATTTAATTAATTAAACTTTTTAATTAAGGACCCTAAGTCTAACTTAGGAAAATTAAAAGATTAAAGTGAATTAAATTAAACATGTGATGAAAATGACTTACGTGACGCAGATCAAGCAGCTTCTAAATCTTAGGCGTCGATTAGAGATTAGATCACGGTCGTTGATGTTTCAACGAGAAAAGTATAAGAGAAGGGCTTGGGGTCAGTTGGAGAACACACACATTGGCGGAGCACTAAAGCTACGCTGAAATTCTAGGGCGCGGTTCGCTAAGAATTTCAAAAGTAGTTTGCAGTGCGGCGAGGGGTAGTATTGGCAAGGGGATGGTTAGATCCCATGCCAAGAGTACAACAATGGCAGAGAAGCAGCATACCAGAGCAACGCAGAGGCAACCAGGTGCTACGCAGTCCAGCAGAGGCAGCGTAGAAGCAGCAGGAGCCACGCAAGGCCAGTTAGGGTAGCGTAAGCCCTTCAGGGGTGACGCAGGCCCTTCCAGAGCAACGCAAAGGTTGACGCAGGGCAATCAAGCTGACGCAGAGGGCTGAAGAGCAGCGTTGGAGTATCTGGTGGGCCAGAAAGGGCTCGAATTCATAATTCCCTGCAGAGGGTTGAATCAGCCATATTTTCTGTCTCTGAGGGATAGAGGTATTACTATCGTGTTTTTTCTCTATAGGGCCAACCAGGTTTGGTGCACAAAATTGTTGTACTCAGATTCTACATAATAATAAAACCCTCCAGAGCTAGCTGCATCGGTTTTCCCGCATTGGCTTTTTCTAGAGACATTGGTCCGAAAAATCTGTGTGTCACTTTGTCATATGAGCATGCTATTCAATAATTTATATGTATCTGTAGGCTGCTAGTTGTATTTACTTCGTTGATTTACTGAATATTTCAGAAATTAACATGTAACTTAATTCAAGTATGAGAAGTAAATCAAGATATTGTAGTAGGGTTTCTTAGATTAAGAAATTTTCATAGGTTTGTGGCTAGAGGGTTCTCACAAATAGAGGGAGTTGACTATGATGAGACCTTCGCTCCCATAGCTCGGTACACTTCTATCCGGTCCCTTATTTCTATTGTTGCAGAAATGGGTTAGCAGATCCATCAGATGGAATTGAAGATCGCATTTATGAACGGAGTTATAGAGGAGGAGGTGTATGTTGAGCAGCCACAGGGCTTTGAGGTACTTGGGCAGGAGACCCGTGTATGCCCGTTGAGGCGAGCACTCTACAGACTTAAGCAAGCTCCGAGAGTTTGGCATTCAAGGATTGATACTTGCAACAAATGGGTATCACGAAGAGTGATGCAGATCCGAACCTATACTACATTGTTGTAGGGGATGATCCGCTCATTCTTGCGTTAAATGTTGATGACTTGTTCATTACTGGGGCAGAGAGACTGATTAGTGGTTGCAAGGAGGATATTTCTATGGAGCTCAAGATGAAGGACATTGGGTTGATGCATTACTTTTTGGGGCTTGAGGTGTGGCAGGAGGAGGGGCATATCTTTCTGGAGCAGGGGCAGTATGTTGTAGATGTGTTGAGCAGATTTCACATAGCAGACTGTAGACACATGTCTACACCTATGATCACCAATTGGAAGAAGCTTCATGCTTCAGATTCTCGTTTGGTGTATCCCACATTGTATAGGCAACTTATTGGGTCCTTGATGTATCTGGTCAAAACTAGGCTAAATATATGCTTCGCAGTGAACACACTTAGCCAATTCCTGGTTGAGCCCAGAAGGGTGCATTGGGTAGCTGCAAAGCACATTCTTCGCTACGTGCAAGGGACTGTTGATAATGGTCTGGACTATAGGCGGGGAGATGGAGTGACGTTGGCAGGTTTCAAAGATTCAGATTAGGCAGGGTGTGCTTCTCACAAGAAAGGCACTTCAGGGTGTTGCTTCAAATTGGGTGGCAGTTGTGTCGTGGTTCAGTTGAAAGCAAAATTCAGTTGCTTTGAGCTCTTCTGAGGCTGAGTATATGGCCGCTAGACAGGCTAGTTGTGAGGCCATTTGGCTTCGCAAGTTGTTGTATGACCTATTTGATCAGGAATTGGGGTCGACAGTTATTCACTGTGATAATCAGAGTTGCATTAAACTCACGAAGAATCCACTATTTCATGACAGGTCAAAACACATTGACATCACATATCATTTAATCAGAGACAATGTTCAGAAGGGGGCAGTGAAGCTGGAGTATATATCGACAGATAAGCAAGTGGCTGCTGTGGTGAGAAACACTTTCCTCGGTAAGAGGGAGTGTTGATTTTTAATGTACCTTGGACATGTGGTTTCCCATGGGTTAGTCTCTACATCGGGAAAAGTGTCCAAAATAATTATTTTCCTAAGTGTTACTTTAAAAAGTAAAAGTGACTTTATAAGTGGTAAAGTCAATGTTAAATTATAAAGTGAAGGTGACTTTATAAGTGGTGAAGTCAATGTTAAATTAAAGTGAAAAGTGACTTTAGACATAAACTACAATGTGGGTACTTTATTTAATAGGTGAGTTATAAAATAGAAAGTGAGAATTAAATGCACATTTATTCTGATCCCTTGATTTAAATGAATCTGAGCCATTGGATCTTAGGGTTTCTAGAAAGTCATTTAGGAAAACAAAAAGGAGAAAAGAAAAGAAAGACTGCATGCATTCATTCATTCTTCATGTGAAGATTGGAGAAAGGACGGTGAGGGCTGGAGAAAAGTTCTATTTTGTTGTTTTGTTTTGTCCGCAAATGTAATTTTCCTAAAGTTGAAAGATAAATAAATTTGAAGAGCTCTCTAACAGGTTTTCCCCGGATAAGATTGAAGGGGTTTTGCCCAAGTCTAAGTTGACCAAAAATCTATGTATTTTTATGTGTTGCTGGTTTGTTAATGTCCATATTTATTTTTAGTATGTGTTGGCAGTTGCTAATTTTGGGCAATTAGGTCCAAACTCCATGTTGCATTTCTCATATGACAATGGTCATATTTTTGTTGGATTCCTCTTTCGAAGAGGTGCAAGATTGATCTAAAGATCATCTTGATCGGATGAACAAAACATTGATTTTGAATTTATTTTCCACATATGCAAGGTCGGCCAGATTTGTCCCACATGCCTAAGAGATGTGCCACACACCCTTATTGATGAATATAAATTGGAGAGACTTGGAGGTCATTTTCTGATCATCTCATCACACATTCTCTCATTGTGATCTGATTGGTTCAATAGCCTTGGGAGGCCTTTTTCCCTCACATGTGTGGAGCGAAGCTATTGTTTTCTGCGCTGATCTGTTTAGGCCTTTTTGTTTTCTGCGTTGATCTGTTTAGGGCTTTTCTGCTACAACGTTGACCAGCGTTGATCGTGGTCAACGCTTGGTCGTTTGACCTAAATCTTCTACAAAAATTCCGATTTTAGGAGGCCGTACAACTGGGCACTAAAATCAAGGAATTTCGGGTTGTTTGACTGAATCCCTAGTTTGTTGCATTGACTTTTTTGAAGCTGTCTGTGTTGACTTTTCTGCGTTGTCCATGGTTTGACTTGCGTTGATTTGTGATGGGTTGTCTTTGAGGGTTGTGGGTGTGACACATGAAAGTGTTCACTGATCGAGAAAGACTTTGCTGGTTGAAGCATCCCGCTGACTGTCGTAACGCCACAATATCTCATATCTTTGATGGACAAAAGGAATTGTAAATCTGATCTATATTTGGCTTGTCTTCTATTGATCTATTATTGTGTTCTATCAGCATTTTACTTTCAAGTTTATGTGATTGCTATTTTGTATTGGGCCTAAGAAATATTGAGGTAAAAGGCATCAAGCATAGAACGCCATGCTTATCTAAATTTAACATGGTTTTAGAGGAGGTGAAGACAAAGTCCAAGAGCACAAGCTGGTGTTAGAAGTTATCTCTGAAGGAAGAAATCCTATCAAGTACAAATGGCCTCCTCAACCTACAAGGGTTTCAAGGCTGATGATAAATTGACAGATAAGTCTAATTATCATGCATGGAAGATGTCCTTGGATTTGGCGCTAGAAGATCAAGATGTCATGGACTATGTACAGGGGAATATTCAAGAGCCTCCATCAAATGCAATTGATTCCATGAAGACGAAGTATAGAAAAAGGGAAATCAAAGCAAAGATGATTATTCGGGATTCTATTCATAAGCACTTGGTTGCTTACATTTCTAAGCTGAAGACATCTAAAGAGATGTATTATAAGCTGGTGAGCATGTTCAGGGCTAACAATGCTAATCAAATCCTCTTCTTCAAGAATCAATTGAAGAATATCAAGAAGGGTAAGGATGAATCTATTCAATCCTATTTTATGAGGCTCACTGAAATCATAAATAACCTCCTAGCTATTGGGGAAGCAATATTTTATCGAGAGATGGTTCTTATTGCACTTGGAGGTCTCCCCCGTGATTGGCATGTATTCAATACCACTATTCTCACTAATAATAGAATTCTTGATTTTGATGAAATATTGACGAGATGCACTCAAGAGGAAACAAGAATGATGGAGTATGCCTCTAATGGTAATGGAAGTGACCCTACTACCTTTGTATCTCATGCAAAGAAGAAGAACCATGGTGGCCCTAGAAATCAAAACCATGGTAGAGCGAGGCCCAATGGAAGGAAGGGAAGATGTTACACTTGTAACAAGACTGGTCACTATGCAAGAGAGTGCCCTAATAGAAGGGACTCTCCCAGGGATGATGACAACAACATCTCAAGAAGAATGGAAAGAACAACAGGTTCCAAGGAAAAAGGAAGGCTCCCTCTAATCGTAATGGAAATGAGCAACCTTTCAAGAGTCCAGAAATTCCATGTACGATGAGTCTAATGTTGTCAATAATAAGAGAAATGATTTTATTTTTGTGTCTGCGCTCTTTGCTGCATCTGTAGAAATTTCACCCCCACTCCGGTTTTCAGTTTCACCTTATCACTCCCATATAGTTAAATGCCCTGAAAACACAAATTTGAGAATTTCACAGTTGCTGGAAATGCAAAAATAAAAACACAGGAAAATAATGACAGCCACACACAGAAAATAACAGTGATTTTTTGTCAATGTGACCCTGGAAAAACCCCCTACAACTCTTGGAGAAAACCAATTTGAGAGCTCTTCTTTATTTCTGGAACTTTTACAGAGAACTGGAAAACACAGTAAAAATTACAACAATCACAACAACCCACTTATCTCAATTTCTATGCCAACTTTCCACCTTGAAAGTTGTGCCAACAACAAACAAAAATTTACAATAATAAATGACAGCAATAAAAGTTGTATTGCTGCCTCGAAATGCGTGCCCAAAGCAAGTTGTACAGAACTGTACAAACACGTACAACAGTCCTCGATTTTTGTGCCCAGAAACAGCCTTGAAAATTGTGCCTTTGACTGTTGTTTTTCCTCCTCGATTTCAACGATGTACCTTGCCTCAAAATGTGTGCAAACACTGTTGTACGAATTCTGCCTTGGAATGTGTGCCAAGTAAATGTTGTACAAAAATGCTACCTTGGGAAGTGTGCCAAGTTGTTGTACAGATTTGCTGAGTGTCCTTGTTGCTCTCCTTCTGCTCAGAGATTTTCTCCTTGCTCTCCTTCTCCTTCTCTCAATTTGCTCATGAAACACTGAATGACTTTTTCTCTTCTTTTCTCCTTTTACCCTAACCCTAAGTGACTTTTGGGGAATCCCTAAATCCAATGGCTGAAATAGCTTTAGATCAAGGGCTGAGAATAAATGTGCATTTAATTCTCACTTTCTATTTTTTAATTCACCCCACTTAAATAAATACCCACTTAGCCTTTTATTTCTAGTCACTTTTTCACTTTCTAATTTTTCATTGACTTTAAGAAAGCCACTTTAAAATTAGATTGTAACTTTACCACTTATAAAGTCACTTTTTAAATAAATTGACTTTACTACTTATAAAGTCACTTTAGGAGAAAAGTACAAAAAAATTTGAACACTTTTCCCTAGGCCAAAGATCAAACCCTTAGGGAACCACTTGTCCTCTGGTACCCAAATTTTAACACTCCCTTTTACCGAGGAAAGTGTTCCTCACCACGCCCATCTTGTCTTTGAAATAGACACGCTTCCCCTGTGGTAAGGCTTTGGTGAAAATGTTCGCTACCTGCTCATCTGTGGAAACATACTCAAGCTTTACAACTCCCTTCTGAACATAGTCTCTGATGAGATGATATTTGATCCAGATATGCTTTGACCTGTCATGAAAAACTGAGTTCTCCGTGAGTTTAATGCAACTATGATTATCACAGTAAATCACTGAAGGTCTCAATGCCTGACCAAATAAGCCAAACAACATCTTGTGAAGCCATATGGCCTCACAATTAGCCAAATTGGCTGCCATGTACTCTGCTTCCGCTGAACTCAATGCAACTCACTGTTGCTTCCGGCTGAACCATGACACAACTGTCAAACCCAACCCAAAACAACACCCTGAAGTGCTCTTCCTATCAGAAGCACAACTTGCCCAATTTGAATCAGTGTACACTGCCAATCTCACTCCATCTCCCTGTCTATAATCCAGACCAAAATCTATTGTCCCATGTAAGTAACGAAGAATGTGTTTTGCAACCACCCAGTGCACCCTCCTGGGCTCACACATGAATTGACTCAACGTGTTAACTGCAAAACATATATATGGTCGAGTGTTGACCAAATACATCAAAGAACCAATTAGTTGTCTGTACAAAGTAGGATCCACCAACTCGGAATCTGAAGCGTGAAGCTTCTTCCAGTTAGTGATCATAGGTGTAGACATGGGTTTGCAATCCTCCATGTGAAATCTGCTAAGAATGTCCACAATATACTTCCCCTGTCCCAGGAAGAAATGCCCCTCCTTCTACCACACCTCCAATCCCAAAAAGTAATGCATCAAGCCAATGTCCTTCATCTCGAACTCTGAAGCAAGATCTCTCTTGCAACCCTCAATGAATCTCTCTGCACCTATAATGACCAAGTCATCCACATACAACACCAGAATGAGAGGCTCCTCACCTACCACAATAAAGTATAGGTTCGGATTTGCATCACTCTTTGTGAAACCCAACTGCTGCACGTACATGTCAATCCTCAAGTACCAAGCTCTAGGAGCTTGCTTCAGGCCATAGAGTGCCTTCTTCAATTTGCATACATGGGACTCCTTCCCATGCACCTCAAAGCCCTACGGCTACTCAATATAAACCTCCTCCTATATGAAGCCACGGAGAAATGCGGTGTTCACATCCATCCGATGGACCTTCCAACCCATCTTTGTTGCTATCGAAATAATGGAGCGAATGGAAGTATATCGAGCTACGGGAGTGAAGGTCTCATAGTCAACTCCCTCTACCTATGAGAACCCTCTCGCCACAAACTGAGCCTTGAACTTCTCGATGTTGCCATCTGCAGCATGATTTATCTTGTAAAGCCATCTCGAAGTAACCACTAATTTACCTTCAGGCCTCAGCACCACCTCCCAAAAATCATTCTTCATAATAGAAGAATACTCCTCTTGCACGGCCTCTCTCCAAACCTGTTGGCTAGCAGCCTCCTCATAACTAGAAGGCTCAGAATCAATGATGTTAGTGATCAATGCCATATAACTACAGAACCACTCAGGTGGTTTGCTCTCTCTAACCTGTCTCTTTGGCCCAGCAACAAATATGGCCTCTCTCAAGGTGTCCTAAAGCCACTTGGGCTTCCTCTTCCCTAAGCACCCTTCTCCCACCAGAGTGAAAGAATCCTCATCATCATCAGAAGCCTAAACTCCTGAAGGCCTGCCAACTGACCTCATGCCTAAACCTGTGCCTGTAGTATCGTGTGAATTGTCCATCAGTGGACAACCCTGTGGATTGCTCTGCATGTTGCCCGAAGCACCACCCATCTGACTCTGAGAGCCATTGCTTACTGAAGGACCTGACAGTGTAATCGACGTACCTCCCGATCCCTGTCCACTGGATCCCTGTGACTGACTCAACTGCTCCTGAGGGTCTAGTGAATCCAGATACTTTAACTCTCGTGACCTCTTGAAAGCTCTCTCCTCCTCGAACTTCACATCCCGCCTGACAACAACTTTCCTCTTTGCAGAAATATAAATCCGAAAAGCTTTCGAGGTCTCACTATAACCCACAAAGATGCCCTTGTCTGCAGTGGGCTCTAGCTTGGTCCTCTTCTCCTTCAGAACATAGGAGTATGCAATGCACCCAAAGATACGAAAGTGACCAACATTAGGCTTCTTCCCAGAAAAAGCCTCCTCCGGAGTCACATTGCCCAAGGCACGATGTGGACTCCTGTTATGCAAGTACACAATAGTGTTGTAGGCCTTTGCCCACAAAAACAAAGGTAACCCCTGATCATGAAGCATGGCTTTGGCAACCCCAACGATGGGTCTGTTCTTCCTCTCCACAACCCCGTTCTGTTGGGGGTTGTAAGGAACTGTGAACTCCCTCCTGATGTCTGCCTCCGCACAATAATCAACAAACTCACCAAGGGTATACTCCCCTCCATTGTCCAACCTGAGGACCTTGATCTTCCGACTTGTCCAAGTCTCCACAAGAGACTTGAACTCTTGAAACCGCTTGAAGACCTCACTCTTGGTCTTCAAGAAACAAATCCAGGTCTTCCTAGAGTGATCATCAATGAATAAAGCATAATACTGAGGCACTCAAGAATACATGAGACATCCAACCACTCACATCGATATGAATCAAGTCAAGAATCCCTGTCGATCTGTTGTCAATGTTCGGAAAAGGGGATTTGGCAAACTTCCCCATAGCACATCTTCTGCATGTATCAAGGTAATCAAAACTGAAATCTGGCACACCTGTGGTGATCTCCCGCAATGTCCTCAAGGCCCCATGATACATGTGCCCCATCCTGCAATGCCAAATCTCACACAAATCTGAACTGCTAGATCTGTTGCCGATACTGCTACTCAATGCCATCAGGGACTGGAATGAGAACTTGTACACCTTGGCATGGCGCACACCAATCACTCTAGCAGAATCAACTGGAGTGCCCCTAGGATATATAAGCACCTGCCCTCTCCTGAACAACACCTCATACCCTCTGTCCTCAAGTGTGGAAACGGATATAAGGTTCTTATTCATTCCAAGCACATATAGAACATCTAACACTTTCAAGGGAGGTTTAGGTTCCCTATCAAATGTCAATGTCCCCACACCGACTTCTCTAACAATGTTGTCATCTCCGAGTACTACCTCGATATCAGCACCACTCTCTTAAAGCTTTGAGAAGTACTCCCGAACTCTTGTCATATGACGAGAAGCCCCACTGTCAACATACCAAATACCAAAAGATGCTCTGCTAGTGGAGGGAAGTGCACACTCCCTCTGAACCTGCGTGGCAAGTGATCCTGCACTAGTGGACTCATAGGCTATGAACCCAAACTCTCGATCAAAGCTCTCCGAGAAGCCCTTTATCTCTGCAGAAGTTGTCATGGTCTTGTCCTTTCCCTTTTTGTTCTTCTTCTCCGAACACACAGCTGCATAGTGTCCCAACTTTTGACAATTCCAACATTTGACTTTGGAATAGTCCTTCTCCTTGTTTTGCTGCTTACCTTTACCTTTGCCTGCACCTCCACTTGTGGAAGCTTGCTTCTTTCCTTTTCCCTACTTGCCTCTTGCTAACAATGCTATATTGTCATCCTCCTCCACCTGTTTGGCTACCCCAAGATGGTTCTTTCTGATCTCATTCTGAATGCAATCATCCCACAACCTCTCCCAACTGGAAAGGTTCTACCGTGCAACAATGCCATCCACAAAACTCTCCCAAGTCTTGGGAAGACCATACAAAGTGATCCGCACCAACTCAGTGAGTGGAATGGTCTCTCCAACAACTGCCAACTCATTTCTCATTGAAGTGATCTTTGTGAGGTATATTGTAGCACTATCAGTCTTAGCCATTCTAATGGCCTTCAACTTCTCCCTTAGGATCATTTTTCTGTTTTCATTGGTGCTCTGGTAAAGATTAGTCAAGGTTGTCCACATCTCATGTGCATGTCTTTCCTCTCACATGAAAAATGACATGATCTTTAACACCATCCAAAATCAATGTTTTTCCCTTAGCATTCTTCTTGTTAAACTCTGCCAACCGTACAGGGTCAGCAAGTACTGCAACTGGGTGTTGAGTGGTATGTACCATTATGCCCCAAACTTCTGCTTCCTCAAAGATGCTCTAGATTCTCTCCCTCCATTCACTATAGTTGTTCTACACATCCAACCTATCCTCAACCCTCAAGCTCAAAGACATGCTTATTGTCCTAACAAATTGAAGTTTTCAAATCTGTGGTAAAGGTTCAGTTTTCTATGTAAAAATCAACTTCTTGTGATTTTCACTTTGTTGTCCCAAACTACACTTTTCAGCCAACCAAGCTCTGATACCATGTAGAAATTTCACCCCCACTCCGGTTTTCAGTTTCACATTATCACTCCCATATAGTTAAATGCCCTTTCCCATAGTCATAAATTCAAAATTTTGGAAATGAAATAAATTTCTGAAAACACAAATTTCGGAATTCCACAGTTGCTGGAAATGAAAAAATAAAAACATAGGAAAATAATGACAGCCACACAGAAAATAACACAGTGATTTTTTGTCAATGTGACTCTGGAAAAACCCCCTACAACTCTTGGGGAAAAACAGTTTGAGAGCTCTTCTTTATTTCTGGAAAATGCTTTCATAGAGAACTGAAAAACATAGTAAAAATTACAGCAATCACAACAACCCACTTATATGGATTTATGTGCCAACTTTCCACCTTGAAATTTGTGCCAACAGCAAACAGAAATTTACAACAATAAATGACAACATTAAATGTTGTATTGCTTCCTCGAAATGCGTGCCCAGAACAGGTTGTATGAAACTTTACGAAACTATACGGACACGTACAGCAGTCCTCGATTTCCGTGCCCAAAAATAGCCTTGAAATTTTTGCCTTTGACTATTGTTTTTCCTCAATTCCAGTGTTGTACCTTGCCTCGAAATGCATGCAAACGCTATTGTATGTATTCTGCTTTGGTATGTGTGCTAGGTCAATGATGTTGTACAAAAATGATGCCTTGAGAAGTGTGCCAAGCTGTTGTACAGAGTTGCTGAGTGTCCTTGTTGCTCTCCTTCTGCTCAGAAATTTTCTCTTTGCTCTCCTTCTCCTTCTCTTAATCTGCTCATGAAAGATTGAAGGACCTTTTCTCTTCTTTTCTCCTTTTACCCTAACCCTAAGTGACTTTTGGGGAATCCCTAAATCCAATGACTGAGATAGATTTAGATCAAGGGTTGAGAATAAATGTGCATTTAATTCTCACTTTCTATTTTTTAATTCACCCCACTTAAATAAAGACCCACTTAGCTTTTTATTTGCATAGTCACTTTTTCACTTTCTAATTTTTCATTGACTTTAATAAAGTCGTTTTAAAATTAGATTGTAACTTTACCACTTATAAAGTCACTTTTTAAATAAATTGATTTCACCACTTATAAAGTCACTTTAGGAGAAAAGTACAAATAAATTTGGACACTTTTCCCTAGGCCAATGATCAAAGCCTTAGGGAACCACTTGTCCTCTCGTACCCAAATTTTAACAATTGTCTCATTAATTGATAATGGTGCTTCAAGGCACCTCACTAGTTATAAAGAAGCCCTTTTTTATTTGGTTGAGAAGGATACTAATATGGAAATTATCCTTGGAGATAATGCCACCTATCCCGTGAAAGGGACAAGGACTGTGACCCTCTATTTATCTCAAGGTAAAGTCATCCAATTATAAAATGTGTTGTATGTGCCTAATTTGAAGAAGAACCTTATGTCCAGTTCGGCAATGAAAGACAAAGGGTTCAAGATGGCATTTGTTGATGGAAAGGAACTTATTTGGAAGAAGAACTTCAAGGAAGCTCTTTCTATTGGTTTTAGAGTAGATAAACTCTACCAAGCTGGAGGAAATCCATTGGAGGCTATGACATGTGATACAACTCTTCAAACAGAGTTACGGAACCGGAGGTTTGCACACCTTCATTACAAATCCCTTCCCGAAGCAAGGAAGGTGGTGACAGGGATGCCCGAATTGAGAGATGATCATGAAGGTATATGTCAAGGTTGTGCCGAAGGGAAGCATACAAGGGGACCATTCCCCTCAAGTGTCACAAAGACAACTTATATCTTGCAGTTGATACATTCTGACTTATCTGGTATGTTGCCTGTGACATCCTTGGGAGGATGTTCCTATTACATGACTTTTACAGATGACTTCTCCCGCGAGACCTAGATATATTTTTTGAAAAAAAAAGGACAGAGCATTCAAATGGTTCTGTACCTACACGGCCTTGGTGGAAAATCAAACCGAGAAGAAAATCAAAGTTTTGAGGACCGACAATGGGACCGAGTATGAGTCAAATGAGTTTAATGACTTTTGTAGAGAAGTTGGCATTAAGAGGGAGACCACAATCGGGTACACTCCGGAACAAAATGGTGTTGCTAAAAGAAAGAACAGGACCATTGTGGAAGTTGCCCGCTCCATGCTATGTGACAAAGGTCTTTCGAAGTTTCTATGGGAGAAGTTGCAAACACTGCTGTGCATGTTCAAAACAGATGCTTGCATTCTGCTCTGGACTCCAAAACTCCCGAAGAAGTCTTCTCTGGTAAGAAACCTGATGTTTCTCATTTTAGAGTTTTTGGTTGTCCTGTTTATTTTCATGTGCCGAAAGAAAAGAGAAGCAAGTTCGATGCTTCTGGAGAGAAGAGAATGTTTGTGGGCTACAATGAAACTTCGAAGGCATATAGAATCTATGTGCCTGGTCAAAGAGAAGTGGACAAATGCCACGATGTCACCTTCGATGAAGATGTTGCCCTCAAGAAAGTAAGAAATCTTCCTAGCTCCAAGGAAGACAAAGAAGATGAAGAAGCAGGGAAGTGGGAAGAGTCGAAGGATGACCTGAAGCCCGATGTTGAAGGACCTATGGATCCCATTGATCCACCTCCTTCAAATAAGAGAAGAACCTCATGGCTTAGGGATACTCTCATAGATGCCGAGAGACATTTCCCCAAGGGGGACATTCCATGAAAGCAAAAAACCAAAGAGATACCAAGGGTATCTAGTAGCCATGAGTACGATAGTACAATCTGAGCCTAGAACATTTGAAGAAGTCGTAACGCATCAAGTTTTCAAGGATGTTATGCACAAAGAATATGAGTCCATTATGAAGAATGATGTCTTGGAAGTGGTCAAGACCGGAGGACAAATCTGTTGTCACCTTGAAATGGCTCTATAAGATCAAGCATGGATCTAATGGAAGTGCTGAAAAGTACAAGGCAAGATTTGTTGTTGTTAGAAAATTATATATATTACAGAGCAATGCAACACATAAAATATGCGGAAAAACACAAGCACACAAAACACATAAAACCAAAGACACAGATATACATGGTTCACCCAGTTTGGGCTACGTCCACCCCGAACAGCCAGTCCTTCCTTTCTATTATCCAGCAAAATGAAGAGACACAACCTACAGCAAATCTGCTGTAATATCCTTCGTTCTCTCTCACAGTCTTCCTATCTGTTTCTCGCTCTGAGAATAGACATACAATACACAGCCGCAATACAATACCTTCATGCAAAAGAGGGGTTGCCTTCTAGGGAAAAAAACTCTAAACTAAACATAACTTCTACTGTCAGATCATCCGCCTAATGAACGGCTCGCATTGACTAGAAATTACTATACTTTTACAAGACAATTTTACATTTGTTTTTAGCTTCAGGGGCACTGCCCCCGAAACCCCCGGCCAGGGGGGGTCCATAAAGTCACAGCCGCCCCTCTTGGACCCCCCAGGTAGCGTTTAATTATGGGCGGCGTTGCTACCCCATTAAGGTACAGGGGTCCAACGCTGTGATACAAAATAAACAAGATAATCAGGCTCCACACCCAACAATCTCCCACTTGGAGACTGATTGTAGCACTCCACCGCTGCTTCATTTGTTGGACAATGACTCCTCTTTGGACCTGGTTGTTTCTCATCTTCATCGTCATCCTTGAAGACCAATTGAAAATGAGCATATTCTCAGTTTCTCCCTGGTTGCAACTTTTGTTAGCGTATCTACAGGATTCTGGCTAGTGTGTACATTTTCCAACTTCAACTGTCCATCTTCTAATACTGACCGTATGAAATGGTACTTGAGTTGTATGTGTTTAGTCTTGGAATGAAATGCTGAATTCTTTGCAAGATGAATGGCACTTTGGCTATCACTGTATAACGTGCCCATATCATGCTTCTTACCCAATTCATCCATAAACCTTTGTAACCAAATCATTTCTTTAGTAGCCTCTGTAGCAGCAACATACTCTCCTTCTGTTGTTGAAAGTGCAACAACAATTTGGATTTTTGAAACCCAACTGACAGTTGTTCCACCTACAATAAATACATACCCTGTAGTGCTCCTCCTGTTATCTCTGTCACCTGCCATATCTACATCAACATATCCCTATAGAGCAATGTTTGAACCACCAAAACATAATGTTTGATTTGCAGTACCTATCAAATATCTGAGAATCCACTTAACTGCCATCCAATGTTCTTTTCCTGGATTGTTCATGTACCTTCTTACAACTCCCACTGCATGTGCAATATCAGGCCTTGTGCAAACCATTGCATACATTAAGCTTCCAACTGTTGATGCATATGGAACTTTACACATATAATCCATTTCTTCTTGGGTCTTGGGGCACATCTCCTTACTAAGTTTGAAATGGCTAGCAAAAGGTGTACTAACTGGTTTTGCATTCTGCATATTAAATCTTTTCAACACTTTTTGTATGTACTCATTCTGAGACAGCGTTAATTTGTTATTTTTCCTGTCTCTAGTTATTCTCATACCAAGGATTTGTTTTGCAGCTCCCAAATCCTTCATTGCAAATGAATTTGCCAATTTTCTTTTGAGCACATTTATTTCCTGCATGTTAGACCCTGCAACAAGCATGTCATCTACATACAATAACAATATAATATAGCTGCCATCATTTTTCTTTTTCAGAAAAACACAATGATCAGAGTGACATCTCGTATAACCTTATTCAGACATAAGCTTGTCAAATTTTAGATACCGCTGCCTTGGAGCCTGGTTTAAGCCATACAAGCTCTTCTTTAACCTGCACACTAATTTTTCCTTCCCTTTGACCTCATATCCTTTTGGATGCCGCATATAGATCTCTTCCTCCAAATATCCATGGAGAAATGTTGTCTTTACATCTAACTGTTCAAGATGCAAATCTTCTGCTGCTACAAGACTTAAAATAGTTCTGATTGAAGTCATCTTAACAACAGGAGAAAATATTTCATCAAAATCAATACCTTTCTTCTGTGCAAACCCCTTTACCACAAGTCTAGCTTTGTACCTTCGTTTTCCTCCATCTTCTTCCTTCAACCTGTAAACCCATTTATTCTGTAATGTTGTTTTACCTATAGGCAACCTGACTAAGTCCCATGTCTGGTTATGTATTAAGGAGTCCATCTCTTCTTCCATAGCTAGCTCCCACTTCTTCCTGGTTTCAACCTGCATTGCTTCTTCATAACATTCGAATTCCCAGAATCAGTCAACAATAAATAATATAATGAAGGAGAGTATCATTCAAGGGGTCTACTTATCCTGATAGATCTTCTGACACCACTTTCAGGTGTTTGAGGTGCCTGTTGCTGTTGTGGTGGTTGTTATTGTTGTGGTTGTTGATTATTATTATTTTCAAGCACCTTTACTTTTTCTGTGATCTCATCAAGAACTATGTATTCTTTGTTTTCTTTTTCCTGTTTCTTTTCCTGCAACTGATTCTTATACAAAACCTTTTCATTGAATAATACATCTCTGCTCTTAATGATTTTGTAATTTTCATAATCATATAAGCGATAACCAAAATCATTAATACCATATCCAATAAAAATACATTTCTTTGATTTTGCCTCAAGCTTTGTTCTATTTTCTTTATTAATATGGACAAAGGCCTCACAGCCAAAAGGCTTTAAAAAAGAGTAGTTTACCTTTTTACTTGTCCATCTAAGTCACCTGATACAGGGATTCAGGATTCGCTGGATACGGGGATTCGAGAATTGGATTCAGGATACGGTGACCCCCGGAACAGGACACTTCCGAGATACGATACGTTATATAGTATTTTATTAAAATAAAATATATATATATATATATATATATATATATATATATATTAAAAATTAGATATTTTTTACACAAATTCATACAAATTCATTGATTCAAACATAGATTTAAGATCTTAGATACTCATACATGATACATTGAAATTTGATACATTGATACATCATACAATTGTCAAATTTACTCAGAAAGACAAGATAGTAAGATACTATAGTTTTCTCATTAAGTCATCAAAATCAAAATGTGTTACATAAGTACACTGCCAATGGCAAATAGAAATAGAAAATACAAAAAAACTACAGTCTACAAGACTACAAGCCTGAAGCCTCAATGAGTCATCAATCCTCATCATCATAATTAGCATCACTGTCCTCATCATGATCATCATGCTCACCACTGCTCTCCTCTGTTGCATCCTCCTCCTCTGTCATCTTTGCATCTGCTGGTGTGGAGGATGACGCCTCTACTCTATCGGCATCATCAAATGTGACAGGCTCTAGCACTGGCGCATTGAGATCCAACTTGGCTAACGCCAACTCAACACTGTTGTCCAGACCCATATCATCAGGGAAGACATCCCACATCTTTTTCTTTCCCTTCAACCAATCCTCCCTCTACCTGTAGATGAGACGAAGGTCGGTGTGCACATACACCATTGTCCCTGCCCTGGACTGCTCAAGCCTGCTCTTCTTCACACTATACAAATTCCCATATGTGCTCCAATTCCTCTTGCAACAAGAGGATGAAGTCACCTGAGAGAGGAGCCTCATGGCTAACTGTTGTAGAGGAGGGCTTGTTGCCCCATGAGTTGCCCACCAAGAATAGGGCTTCTTAGTCCCTCTGTCTCAGATCACATCATAGCCTGCAAATCGCCCTGTGCCAGTGGAAAACTCTGCAAAGGCATCCTCCACCTCATCAAGGGATGCCCTCTCCTGAAAAATACTCCTCAATGCATCTTTCCTCCCCTGTGATATTTCACCATCCATGTGAGGAGGGAATCTGCAGAAAGGTCCACCATTCAACCACTCATGGCTGTAGTATTTTGGGTTCAAGGAGTGAGCTAAACAATGTAAAGGTGTGCAATTCTTGTCCCATCTACTTACAAGAATATCATGTATGCTGGTGAAGAAGGCCTTTGTTGATGTCTCATACTCTGGGCACTGACTCTGTAAAACAATGGTCCTCACAGACTCAATCATGGAATCCCATCCCTCATAAACTTCTCCTAGGATGGGTTGGTCTGTATCTGCAAATCAGAGCAAGGAAATGATAGGCTCCATGATTTGAATAACTAGATCTACCTTCTCCCACCATAGATCATCCAACAATGTGCCCTTCACTTTCTTTGAGGCTGCTTGATCCGTCTTTCTCCAAAAAAACAAAAACTCTGAAATAACCATGGCCCCAAATGTGGTCTTGACCTCCCTCAACCTCGTCAACATGATGAATGAAGAGGCAAACCGTGTATCCGCAATCTTCAACAATGATAGATTGATGTACTCCTTGTAGATAGTGAGAGCATTTGTATGGTTTTGTACAAAGTTGCGGATATGTCGTGCATCCTCAATAATGGCTCCAATCCAAAGCACATCAGAAGCAATAGATTTCAGTGCCAAGTTCAATGAATGGACAATGCAAGGCGTCCAAAATATTTGTGGATATTTTGTTTCCACAATCATGCCAGCAGCCTTGCAAACAGGTGCATTATCTGTAATGATTTGCACACAAGAATCGAAACCTACATCTTCAATAATTTTAATAAATAACTCACCCATATATTTTGCATCCTTGTACTGTCCAAGTGCATCCACTGATTTCAAGAAAATTGGACCATTCAAGGATGACACCATGAAGTTGATGAGTGGGTGGCGTGCTGGATCTGTCCATCCATCAGAAACAATGCTAACCCTAGATGTTGACCATGCTGATTTAATAAGATCAAGCATTTTGTCCACCTCTTTCTTTGCCTTTGTCAACAATGTGGTTCTGAGTTTTTCTGACCCAGGAGGCACATACCCTGATGGAGCCCCATGACTAAGAGCTCGACACATCTCAATAAATAGAGGTGACCATGTAACATTAAAGGATATGAAGTTCTGATAGAAAAAAAATGCAATGATGAGATCAAGCTCTTCCCTCTTCTCTTTTTGAAAAATCTTGTTCATTGGACCAATTGCAGTTGCCCTTCTCTTTGCTGATTGTCCCCTACTAAAAGTCTCAAAAGGGAACTTGTTGTTGCTTTTCCTTAAGAATGGAAGGGGGTCATCATTCTTGTTTTGTTTTGATTTTGATGCCACATTTGCCACACCAACAAATTGCTCTTTCTCCAATTCCTTCCTTTGTGTCGATTCAATTGTTGTACAACATTTAACGCCACAACCTGGAAAACCCAACAAATGAGCTTTCACATGGAAATATGTGGAAGTGAAATGGTCGTCACATATATTGCATTTCCACAAACAATTTCCTACTCCTTTCCCCTTTTTTCCTGCCCCTCCCTCTCTCGTCACATATTTCCACAATGGGTATTTGGGGTCATGAGTTTGTTTTCCCTACACATTTGAAGTTGTTGTTGCAACCCCACTTCCAATAGATGGAATACTTGTAGACCCTGATGAAAGAGGGACAGGAGGGGCATCTCCAATGGGGACATTCTTCCCCTTTCTTTGCCCCTGTCTTGCTGCCTTTGATTGAGTCATGAATACAGTAAAAAATAAACAAAAATAACCAAATATATAAAACATATGCACATGCAAACACTAACAGCAAACTAAATGCAAAATATAGAGGGACAGTGCACTTACCGGATGCTCGAATCTCTTTGAAAAAACTCCGTTTCTCCTTGCTAACCCTTTCTTCTTGCAAACCCTTTCTCCTTGCTCACTTCACAAACACAAATCAGTGAGAAAGAATGAGTGAAATCGATTTTTTATAAACCAAAATCGCACTTTTTGGCACAGCAAATCCGGCTGTACGGGATTCGGCCGTATCCGTACAGGGTACGATCGGGATTCGCCGTACCTTATACAAATATAGCCGAATCTAGTGAATCGGGTATGAATCCTGCAGTATCGTATCTGATACGTAGGATTCAGGATTCTTGGGCCCTGGGGGACGAATCCAGTTTCTTAGTTGTCCATGCTTCCTCTGGAATACCACCATCCAAGGAACTTGAAGGCCCTCTATTTATTAGATAAACAACAGTATCTACAGCATCTGCCCAAAATTGTAAAGGCAATCCTGCATGCAATCTCATGCACCTTGCACGCTCCATGATTGTTTTGTTCATCCTTTCTGACACACCATTTTCTTTTGGTGTTCTTGGAACTGTATTCTCTCTACGAATTCCATGCTCTGAATAGTACCTATCAAACTCTTTGCTGCAATATTCACCTCCATTCTTTGATCTGAGACACTTCAACTTCTTTCATGTCTCAATCTCAACCAAAGTTTTCCATTTCTTGAAAGTATCAAATAAATCAGATTTATTATGTATACAATAAATCCAAGTTTTGCTAGTTACATCATCAATAAAAGTAACATAATAACGAGAGCCACCAAGAGATGATACCTGAACAGGTCCTCATAGATCTGTATGCACAAGCTATAATTTTTCGGTCTCCTTTTCTTTCCCAACTCTGAGAAATCTGACTCTCTTCTATTTTCCATAAATACAATTCTCACAGAAATCCAAATCAACATTCTTCAAACCCGACAACAAATTTCTTGAGTGAAGAATCTTCATCACCTTCTCACTCATGTGTCCAAGCCTATGATGCCATAATGCTGCATCTGCTCTTTTGGAAGTTAAAGCATTAACAAAGTTAGAAATACCATTGCATAAATACAATGTACCAACCTTTTCGCCTTTTGCTATTACCAAGGCCCCTTTGGTGACCTTCTAAGTTTTATCCGTGAAAGTTGTCACACAACCTTCACCGCCTAACTGCCCTGTTGAAATCAGATTTTTCTTCAAATCTGGAACATTTCTTACCTCTTTTAATAGCCATTGGTTTCCATTCTATTGTTTTACAAGAACTTTACCCATTCCAACAATTTTACAGGTTTATCATCACCCAAATGGACTTGTCCAAAATCTCCTTGAATATAGTCATGAAAATATTTCTTATCAGGTGTGGCATGGAATGAGGCCCCTGAATCTACCACCCAGGAATCAGTAACACTTTTGAAAGAAAGAATCAAAGCATCTTGTAACAAATCACCTGTCACATTTGCTTCATGATTGTTTTCTTGTTGTGCATCTCCTTCTTTTCCCTTCCGAGATCTACAGTCTTTCTTCAGGTGTCCTTTCTTTTCGCATTTCCAGCACACTATCCCCGATCTGGACTTGGATCTGTCTTTCTTTGATTTACTACGATATCCTGAGATCTTTCCTCTTTCCATTTTTCTTCCCCTAGACTCTGCACTCAAAGCATTACTTGATATCTCACCGGAGCTTTTCCGTCGCATTTCCTCGCTAAGGATAGCACCGACAACATCATCAAACTTTAAAATACTAGATCCAAAGACAGAGTTACTAATAGCCATAACTAAACCATTCCAACTTTCTAGCAATGGGCACAAAAATAAAAGAGCCCTAACTTCAACATCAAAGTTTACCCCTATAGAACTTAACTGACTGGTAACTGTATTAAAATCATTTAAATGGTTTGCAACAGATCCACCTTCCGACATCTTCATATTAAATAAACGTTTCATAAGAAATACCTTGTTTGAGTCTGAGGGTTTTTCATATATTTTCGCCAATGCCTTAATCAAACCCTCTGTTGTTGTTTCCTTCGAAATATTGAAGGCTACCGACGCCGCAAGACACAACCGTATTGTTCTGAATGCCTTTCTATTGAGAATCTCCCATTCTGCGTCTGTCATAGTCGTCGGCTTCTTTGTTTTTCCGCTCAATGGTAGGTACAGATCTTTATGTTATAGATAATCTTCCATCTGCATCTTCCACAGCGGGAAGTTTTGGCCGTTAAAATTCTCGACCCTAAATTTACCATTGCTCCCACTCGAACCAGGAACCCTTCTTTCTTGCGAGTTTATCAGCCAAATAGACCTTCGGCTCTGATACCAGTCGTTAGAAAATTATATATATTACAGAGCAATGCAACACATAAAATATGCAGAAAAACACAAAACACATAAAACCAGAGAGACACAGATATACGTGGTTCACCCAGTTTGGGCTACGTCCACCCTGAATAGCCAGTCCTTCCTTTCTATTATCTAGCAAAATGAAGAGACACAATCTACAGCAGATCTGCTGTAATATCCTTTGTTCTCTCTCACAGTCTCTCTATCTATTTCTCGCTCTGAGAAAACACACACAATACACAGCCGCAATACAATACCCTCATGCAAAAGAGGGGTTGCCTTCTAGGGCAAAAAACCCTAAACTAAACATAACTTCTACCGTCAGATCATCCGCCTAATGAACGGCCCAGATTGACTAGAAATTACTATACTTTTACAAGGCAATTTTACATATGTTTTTAGCTTCGAGGGCGCTGCCCCCCAAACCCCCGTCAGGGGGGGGCTCCATAAAGTCGCAGCCGCCCCCCCTGGACTCCCCAAGCAGCGTTTAATTATGGGCCGCCCCCCCTGGACTTTGATGCCCAATGGTTTTGCATATTTGGTGCCCAACAGTTTTGACTTGCATGGATATCCATGAGGATTTTTTTTTAATCAAAATTTAAATTTTTTTATATTTTTTGTTTTACCTATTTCATTGTGATTCCATTTCCTGGGGTTAATCAATTTGGTCCTAATAACATTGGTTTATACATATAAGCTATTACATTTTGGTTTTTATAAGCTAAAATTATTTATATATATGTATATGAAAATTTTGTTTTCGACAAGTTTCAAAGGGTCCTTTCTAAAAAACAAACTTGTTAAAGAAACCAAAACTTTACCAAGCTCCAAGTAACTTCACATCCCAAACTGACCTCGTATTAGATATTGGTGGCAACAGCCCTCATTCATCCTAATTCTCATCAATAATGTAGTATAGTAATTACCATTTCTTGTCTTGTATAACTACACACATGTCATTGATTATGTTTATATTATTCTATTTAAAAATTATTTTTGGGCAACGAGACGCGCTCCAACACAGCATTGAAGAGATGTTCTAATGTTCGATCTTGTTAAACATTTTAACTCGGTCAAATTACATAAAATAAAAGTAAAATTAAATAATAAAATTAATAATTAATATAAAATTGAGGTAAAATAGTCAATTTGCCAATGCCAATTTTTGGGCTCCAAATTTTCACAACTCATGGTTTGCCAATGGTATTGTGATGTAAGAAGTTATATATATATATATATATATATATATATGTTCTCCCAGCCTAGATCCATCTTAAATCTGGATCCACCAAGCACCGACAGGGAATCAAATCTCTTGAAGTGCAAAACTCTTTGAGTGAAAAGATATTTGATCCCTCTCAACGCTTGGTAGATCCATAGTTAAGATGGATCTAGGCTGGTTACAAAAAAGTCATGTCACAAACACAGACGTTGACAAGCTCAAGAAGGTAAAACAACATAGCACCTAGAACAACAATCAGAACACCAGCATGCAAAGCAACATCACTACAAACTAGAAACATCCATTTCCGAATCACCAGCATGCAAGGGAGTAGCACTACAACTGGAAAAACATAAACCTTAGAACCATGCACCTTGTTATCACTCCACCAGATTCCCAAGGCTAAGGAAGGAATCCCAACAAAAGTAACCACAAACCAAGCTTTTGACTTGGTATCTAACCCTACCAAGTCGAAGAGGGCTCTCTCCACAAAAATCACAGCCAAGAGGGTTGGATGAAAAGGTTTTAGGCTAGCTAGGAAGTGCAGGAGGGTTTGCTTTGTTTTGATTGGGGTTGGGCTCACTGGATGAGGATTTAGGTCAAGGGGACTAGGTTGGGGCAAATGAGATGGAATTGCAGTCCATTTGATGGGGCAAGGTAGGCAGAAGGCTCAACACTTAAAGGTGATTTGGTGAGATGGTTTAAGACTGATGAGGAGTTAGGAAGAGCATAGGAGATGAGTTCTTCCTAAACTAAAGAAAATGGACAAATTATAAAAAAATTCCCAAAACAAAGCATGAAAAACATGTATTCTGCCTATCAACATGAAATTTATCATATAATAGACATGAAAAGTTTATGAGCTTACAAAACATTCATACAAATGATTAGAGAGAAAAAACTATGCCAAACATTCATACCACATGAATCCCAAGGAAATAGCTGCAATTCTTCATTAATTTCCAGGCCAAACTGGTTCTTAATCAATACACTAGCGTCCAAAATGATTCCAACCCCTGACTCCTGTGAAGATCTGAGCTAAATAGACCTCAAAACCACCTCCACTCATCCATAAGGGTCGAATTCATGAGATGAGGGAGATATTACATAAAAATTTGAACTGATAGCTACAGTGTAGGATGAGAAAAGTGACTCATTCCTATCTCTAATGAACAAATTCATTACACCTCAACTCATTGACTTACCTAATGTATTTAACCTAGATAAAAGTAAAAACATGATATTTACATTCATCTTGACCATTTCCATAAGTGAATTCCTCATTTGCTAAAGTAAAAGTCAAACTGGAGTGAAACTTCAAAAATTTCTTAAGACTGTGTAAAATACATTTTTCTTATGAAACGCGCAATGTCCAGGCAGAAAAATTGACCTCTATTCAAGACTGATTTTGAGTGCCTTCCCGATGTCCAAATTAGCTCCATGATAGCTCATTGGAAAGCCCTTTGAGTCTATTTTCCAAAACTACCTCTAGTTTTCAAAATGGTTCTCATTTGCCCTGTCAAAAATCTTTTCTCCCAAGACTGGTAAACGTGCAGCAACCAGGTAGATTTAGAGGCAGAAACACGAAATTTTGATGGTTTTTTGAGCTTTTGATGGAGCAGTTCTCCAAAAACTTTGAAACTTTCTAGGGTTGATGTCCTCATCAATACAAACCTACTGGTAGTGGCCATTTGTCATTTGGAGGTCCCAAAAAAGAGCGTAGCATCTAGGTCGCTACGCTTTTAACAATTTTGTTGAGCTTCAAGAAAACGCACAGCGCCAGTGCAGCACCTTTTTGAAAACTACATTTGGAGGCCTTCCCGGTGTCCAAATTGGGCCCAGTATAGCTCGTTGGAAATCTTATTCTGTCTACTTTCCAAATCTACCTTTGGTTTTTTTATTGGAGTTGATTTGCCTTGTCAAAATTTGATTTTCCTGAGACTGGTCAAAAAGTGCAGAATGAGGGTGCAGAAATGCAGAGTGATGTTGCAAGCAACTTTTGCAAGCCTTCCTCAACTCCAAATTGAGCTCATGATAGCTCATTGGAAATATCTCTCTGTCTAGTTATCATTTAACTCATCAAGCAAATCATTTGGACACTCCAGCTATGAGAAAACATGATTTTCCCAAGGTTACTCCAGAAGTGCAGCGACTTTCCTATGGCACCTGTATTTTTGACATTTCACTAAAACCATGACACCTGTGTAAAAACTGAAGGAGGTTTTTCTTCCTTGGCCTATGATGGATAAAAGCCACTCTCACTTTTGTCAAAGTCATCTTTGTTTGCTCAAAAATACAGTTTGAAGAAAAACCGACCCTATGAGTGGCAAATGACTTGACTCTTGAAATGACTTCTCAAAAAATGATGGAGACATGATGTTTATGAGCTGAAATGACCTCATACTTACTGATATGAACTACCTTATGGCTCCTCTGCTCAAATGTCTCGTTTCCATAGCAAACCCTAGCTCAGTAGGAGAGGAAATTAGGGTTTAGTGCTTGTGAACAATGATGACTTGGGCACCTTTGGGAAAAGACAACTCCCTTTGACATTTGATCAATTGATGAACTAAAAACTCTTTCACTTTGACATTTTATGTGTTGTCATGTGGAACTCTGAGTTGGCAGCCTTTGCGAGACTGTATACTTATTACATTTGAATTGACATAAAATTACATGAATAAATAAAAATTACATCTTGGAATGAAACTCACACTTGAAATCAAATTACAACTTTGAAAACCGTCTTGGAGATCATCTTTACATGGTAAAGAGACATTATAGGAATCACTCTCATACTTTGTTGACCTTATGCAAATGAAATGGTGCATTTTTGGACCTTGAACAATGAAACCTAATGACCTAATGGCACCTTGAATGACTTGACTTCCATGGTTGACTTTAACTGAGACAAGACATGGTGAAATAAGCTTTTCATAGGTGTTATTATGCTCAAGAAGACATGAAGGTGACTCAGCAAATGTGATTTTATGAGGGAGAGTGAAGTTTTATTGAGTAGGGCTACCATCAGTGAAACAATTTTTAGCATGACCTAATGGAATGATATAAAAATTTCAGAGTGAGACACCTAAAATGATAATGAAATGAGTTATTTTTATCATTGATGGCAGAATGCATATTCTGACACTCACACACCCGACTAAGACAAGCCAAATTTGACATGTCAAGGGCCAAAGGAGAAGGAAAAACAACAGATCTAATCATCAAGCCACACAATGATCCCAGATCGACCATGAAGTAGTAGCAAAACCCTTGCTAAGCTGCAACAATGGGCCACCATGGGAGGCAAAGATGATGCACAACAATTCTCAATCCCATGAGAAATCCAACTATCAAGATCTTGCACTCGTGTCACAACCTCCATCGCTCAATTCAAAAGTAGATTTAACATTAAGTCATAATCATGGCCACACGTAGGGCCAAAGCCCTACCATGAGCCACGCCATTAGTGGAGCACAAACCCCAACAAGAAACCAAGCCACCACTAGCATAAACCAGTTGCAAACCACAAAGCATAAACCAATCACAAACCATAGAGTACAAGCCAAAGCCACATACTAGGCATAGAAATATTTACAGGCTAAATTTTGCAAATGAGCTCATTTTCCATGCTTTTTCCAAAAAAAAAGATTCGCAAATTTCCATTTTTTCTAAAAATGATTTAACCATATTTTTTAGAATACAATTATTTTACCTTAAAAATCTTCAAAATTTTATAGAGACTATAAAATAATTAAAAATTTCAATAACTTCACAAAAAATATTGTCAAACATTTTACAGTTTGCATATTAGGGACTAGTAAGATTCGCAAAGGTTTTTGCACTTTAAGATAAATTCCCACCCTTGAGATTTTCCCTGGCGCTAGGGTACACATATCGTGAGCAAAGGATAGAACCAAGAAGCACCAATAGATAACCCACAGGCCATGGACTAGATCCAGACACCACACCAAACAAAGCTTAGATTTGAGCAAAGAACTCTGTTTACATCAACAACACCCCACATTATTCGCCAATGATGCCTCACCTCCTCTTTGCAACCCCATACCATCACCTCTTGGCATAACCAATCATCCAAAAACCTCTTCTGACCTCACGTCGATAAAACCCTAACTGGATTGGCGTTAAGCACACTGTGGGAGAGAGGGAGTAGAGTGCCTTTCTGTCCCGCTCCATCATGTTTCCAAACAAACCAATTGACCTTGTCTTTCCCATCTCATTGATTGATTACATAAGATCATTAGACCAATTTTGACTTAAGATAAAACGACTTAATTTTTCATTTCATTCATGTAACTTCATCATTTGCTACATGTTATTCTAGCTTTCTTCATGTGCATCATAAATATAATCAATTCTAATATTGATTAAATCACATCAACTTCACATTAATGTTGTTGTGATGTACATAAAGAAACCAGAGACTTTTGAAGAGACTGCAAAGAAGGAAAAATGGTGCAAAGCTACGCAGATAGAGATTTATTCCATTTAGAAAAGAAAAAAACAAAGACAAAAACAAAAAATGCGAGAGAAAGCAGATGGATATACAAGATCAAGTGCAAGTCAGATGGCATAGTGGATAAATACAAGGCAAGGTTGGTAGCTAAGGGGCTAAGGGCCATGTAGATATAGAGAGTATTGATTTTAAAGAAACCTTGATACTGGTAACCAAGATGAACACCATACAAGCAATGTTAGCTCTTGTGGCACATGGATGGTGCACCAAATGGAAGTGAAGAGTACTTTCTTGAATAGGTGGATTGAGGAAGGGGTAAATGGAGCAGCTACCAAGATTTGCACAACATGGAAAGGAGCATCTTGTGTGCAAACTGTGGAAGGAACAATATTGACTAAAATTTAAATCAAGCACGAAGAGCATGATATTTGAGCATTCTCATTCAGATTTTATAATTTTGGTTTTTCCTGGAACAAGCATGCAATTTTTCTTTGTTATCATCCTTTTAATATTCCTAGCAGGAGTCCAGTTTTTTCTTCAGTAATATGGAATTAATTCTTATTCTCAATCAATTGACTGGTATTGTATTTTCTGTCAGTAAATCTGGAATAAATATCAATTTTCAATTAGCTATCTATATTGGTCTGAAATATGTGCAAAGAGTAAAACCATCTTATGTATGAGGACTATATAGATGTTCCATGTCATTAGGGTTAATATCGATCAGAAATCATTAGTTGTTGTAAGGAATCCCAACCACAAACACTTAAAGAACCATAAAAAAATCTGACACAGAGTCAATCAACTATCACACACACAATCCAAGTTAGAAAAATCTGACACGAATTAACTAGCACAACCAATTTCCAGAATTTAAAATATAATGCATAACCGCAAATGCAAAGGAGATACCTAGTAAATCATCATATGATTCTGTAAGTGAAGAAAGCTCTGAAAGCAAAGGTGGTGAGAATTGCTGCATTGATTCCCGTCCTGTGCTTTGAATATTGATCTCTACAAAATTACTGTCCTGAATAATAGAATTACCAAGTTCTGACTTATCATTATGTTGATTTCTATTAGATGCATGAACATCAGATGATCTCTCAAATTGCTTCTCGTTGTAAACCTTCATCTTCTCAAAAGAAGAATCCTGCATCAAGTCATAGTTCTCTCCTAACGATGTTAACACACGTAAATTTGTCTGCTGCCTTGTAGAATTGTTACTCCCTCCTCTCTTGGGGAAGCTACTGGTAGAAGAAAGAGGTAAAAAATAGTGATCATTATCATTGTCAAAGCTTTCTCTTGAAGGTTCCACTTGAATATCTGGCCTTGAAAGAGCAGCATTTCGCACTGCTCGTCTTAAAGAAGAAAGATCTGAATTTCCGTTATCTGCAAGAAGAGTGAAGCACATAATGCGTGAAAAAACTGCTCAGCATTGTTTCCAAAATTAATCAATACAGTAACTTTTCTTGCAAAACTATCAGAAGACTCCTAAATAAAACTAACGTCAATATTATGTAAGGTGCAGTAAATAATAGAATATACTTGGGGATTAAACCTTCTATGTCCTCATTTCTTAGACTTTTAGGTGGAGATAAGCGATTTGGTTTATCAAATTCCTGAAGAGTCTCCAAATTGTGCGCCTGAATTACAGACGATCGATGCTTCTGTAAAAATCCATCTTTTTCAGAAGGAAATGGTGATACAGAAAATAATTGCGGCAGCTTGAGTGCAGGAGTTGGAGGAATCAACTCAAGAGGTGCAGACACAATGTTTGAACCTCCATCCACATTTTGATCAGCAATGCCCTCCTGTATGACAGATCATATCAGAATCAGGAAATTAGGGAGATATTGAAAATGCAGTTTTTTTCTTGGCATAAAAGACTCATGATTATATTACAGACACAATACAAAATACAACAGGGCAAACTTTACAGTTTCCCACACCGACCAACCCTCCCCCTATCTCCCTCCCCAGAATCAACCCAAGCTACAGCCTACAAGGACAAGCATCTCTGACTGAGAACCCATATCAGAAGAAAAGAAGTACTTTCTGAGCAAAAGGAGCATAACACAAATTCGAGTTGCTAACTCATTGATCAATCTATAGAATGTCCATACTACAAATTCATTTTGCCAATGGGATCACAGATCTACATAATACAGGCCTGAGTTGCTAAGTCATCCATCGACCTATGGAATTTCCATACTAAAAATTTCATTTTCCGATCTGATCAAAGATCTAAAAGAAGAAGTTACAAATTGTCTTAAAAAGCCCAATGTAATAAATTCTAATCTATTCAAAAAATGTCAGAAACATATAAAAGTCAGTTGGACAATAGAGTACAAATACATCCTTCTCATGTCAAAATCAGAACTCACGTAAGAAAAAGGTAAGATACTTTTATTAATGTCCACGGGTGACCAAAAGCACTGGTCTATGGGACTAGAGAATACATCTAGCCATAAAGTTACTGTGGCAGTGCCAAGGGTACTCCTGAAAGTTATAAGATAAAGAGATTCACCTGAAAATAACATAAAGGGAATAAGAAGAGTTATTCAAAAGGATAAACCCAAGAGTCAGATCATTTGATATTGTCAGCAACAACAGCTTTCATAGATAAGAAAACCCGATTATGTTGTACATCATTTTTTATAAGTTGGCTTTATAAGTTGACTATTCTATCACATTTGCCATAGAACAGTAATATAGTTTTGTTTCATGCAGTATCCTTCCTTACCAAATTTAATGTTCAAATATCGATCATTTTAACCTAAGCATGAATCCAATCTTCTGGCTGGAATATTTTGCATCACTTACTTGTCTCAGAACATTGAAGACAATTTCAACCCAGAAATCTTGAAAAGCACTAAAGAGCAAAGGCCTATACTTCAGTTTAAAATCATCTTAGACTTCAACTCTATCCACTTAGTAGTAACTACAGTTTTGGTATAACCTAACAAGGATATGCAAAGTCCTGACACTAATCCCACCCTTTGTCGCCCAAAGTGTACACCAAGGGCCACAACACTCAGGACAAAGGCTGTCACTCTAAACTTTGTCCACTCTGTTCTAGCTATCTCATAGGCAAGCTAAGGGGGGTAGTCTCTAAAAGGTGAAATATGGATGAATAAGGGAAAACTTGTTGGGAACCAACAAGTTCTAGGAGATGCACTAAGAGTTATCTTATTAACATGATTTAATTTAAATGCTAGAGATATTAATTGAGCAATGTTCAAGATATTCAATTAGATTTAGGCAAACCAGATCTAAAGCTATGAGACCAGTGCTTTTAACTACAGTGCTCTGAAAGAAAAGACTTGCAAGATAAATGATTCACCAAGTAACAAGATGACAAATGCTGCTTTAATGGATAATCAACTAACCTATATGAAATGCAAATCTAACAACTAATTGAAATGCAGAAGTCTTGGTTAATTTTATTAAAATGCCTATTCTAAATTTAGCTTTCAATTAAGTATTTTGAAGTTGGGCTTCCAGGTGAGTTGTGGGAAGGAGGCCAATAGGAAGCAGGCTAGGACCTGATTAACGATACCTTTTGTTGTGCTCCTATCACCCGGTGCCTCCGGCGCTGCAGAGACTATGGCTCTGACGACTGCAAGGTCATTGTGTTAACTACTGAAGAGTTATCGAGGCCCCTCAAGCTAAACGAGAAAGTTTGTCCTAGATGTCTATCAACCAAGCTTATGCTTGGAGGTGAATTTTTAATATGCACGACTAAACTTAAAATGCAAATGCAAGGAGCAATTTAGAGGATGAAGCGAGATGTTAAAGATTTAAAGCACTTAGATTATGATTTATTTTGAGTTAAACTCGTACTTAAATGAAAATTTCAATGAAAATCCTAATTATGCAGATACTCAAAATACTCAACGAAAGATATACAATTTTCCACAAGTCCACGCTAGAGTACTCAAAAAAAAAAGGGTTGATCACAATTTACTTGAAAATTTCCCAAAATTAATATTCAAGAAATATCCAATAATTCAAGTAAATGAATCCACACCTAGACTTAATTTTCCTTTAAACAATGTGTGAACTCAATAGATATCAAGCATCAAAATTAAAACCCAATGCCAATGATCATGAAACTTAGCTAAAATGCGTAAATAATGAAGGTCTAAGCACTGAAATTTCAATAATTAATTACCAAAAAAAGCATGTGAGATTTAGATGCTAATCAAATAAACACTTCTTCAAGTAATTCTGGAATTAAATGATTTTCTTAAATAACCCAAACTCAGAAAATTATATTGCTTCTCCTATAGTCAAACTTAGAGATATTTTTAAAAAATTAAATTAATTTGACCATAAGAATCTTAAATTTATTTTCACAAATAAATATTTCCTCAAGCTAAAGATTTTAACAATTAAATAGCCCAAACCCCTTTATCAAAAAAGAAAACTCAAAAAATTTATCTTTAGAATTTCATGTCACAAAAAATTGGGCATCTTCTTTCTTCACTTTTATTCTGTTGTGGTCTCTCTCAGAACCTCTGCCATTTCTACTATGACTATCAGTAGTCATCTTCTTCTTTTCATCTCTATGAGTTCATCACTCATTAATTGTGAGTTGCACTAAGCCTCTGCAATAACAAGTTCTCCTTGTTACAACTTACCTCACCAATCCTTTCTCTGGATTTGGTCTTTTGGCAAGTAAGGTTCTTTATCTCTGGAACCTCCTTAAGCTTTCCTCTGCTCCTTCTAGGCTTCAACTCATCTACACCCTTTAAGAACATAACTGTCCTTTTTATCCAACCTCTGTTGGAATTCTTCAAGGTTCTGCCACAGTCTTCTTTCACTTAGAAACCTTTACTGGCTTCCTTCATCACTGATCTTAAGGCTGTGATCTACTTTCCTTGGAATTTTCTTCAACTGTCTGCAGCCTTAATTCTGCAAACATAATCTTCAAACAAAATTAAAATACCTCACCTTCAAGATTTCTGTGTGATCTTGTTCCACCACTTATTTGTACTTGCTTTTGCAATTTCTTCCAATATTCTGCTATACTGCATGTTGTCTATCAGATTCAAATCTAATCTCCTTTTCCTTTTTTCCATCACCATTGTACCTGTATACACATCTTTCAAAACATAACTTTGTAAATCTTCAAAGCACATTTGCTTTTAAACCCAGATTCTGCAGACCTGAATTTCCTCATAATGCTTTCACTGCATACCTTTTCCAATTTACCACTGCTGCCAATCAGATTTAAAATCTAAGCTCCCCTTACTTCCTTCATCACACATGCATTCTGTACAATTTAAAAAAAAAAAAAAATTAACCTTCAAAAGAGCTTTGCCAGCTCTGACACCACATTGACGCAGCCAAAGCTGCTCCAAACCCACACTATGCATATAAAAATGCAATATTTACTTTTCCCCAAAATCACACTTTCTTATTTGAAACTGGTAACCAATAATCGAATTATTTCTTTTCTTATAAAAGAAATAATTACTCACCTTATGTCATTTCATAGTTACAATCCGACTTTGGTTAAAAACTAAAAATGCCAACACACATAATTATTGAGCCCACAGCTATACCCGTTTCATCTTTGCCAGCAATCTCAGTAACAAATTACAATTTGTTTAATATTCACTTAACCCGAGAGCTCTTCACTTTAAAAACATATGTACAGGGACCAACACAAGATAGTGTATGCGCTTTTCATTATATATAAAGCAATTAGTGTATGCGCTTTTCATTATATATAAAGCAATTAAAGTAAATTAGACAATGGTTCAATTCCGTTGACCACTCTAACCTGTCCTTCAACAATCTGCATCATACAAATAAATCTTCTAAATTGGACAGTCATCACACTCCGTCCCTCTCTAACTGCCAATCCGACAATCATCGCAAATATAACTAACCTAATGGTTAATGTCTCAAAGTTGTGCGATATAAGTGGTTTTTGCAGTGCCACGCATCACTGCCGAAGGTTAATCGCACAATCCCATAAAAATACCATTTCCCATTCCAGATCACGCGAAAACTACTTACCAGTTTTCAAAAACCGCTCTGTCATTCAGTTGACCTGAGAAATGCCACTGTGGCTTCTTCTTGCTGAGTCATGGGTTCTACTTTGTTCAACGCAAAGCCTTCTTCCTTTTTCTCTGAATCAAATATTGGAATTTCGTAGACTAAATCTACGTCACGGATTCCACGAAATTTTTATATATGAAACTCGCCACATCTTCATGAGATGAATTTTTATTCCAAAAACTCAAGTCTGATTCCACCCTATTCTTCACACTTCTACGCAGTCACTTATGACATCAATTTGAAGGGCCAATTTCTGTATAATGGCATCGATCCAAGAGGAATCGAGCCATGGATCTGCGTCCAATGTGAATTGATGACTAATCTTTGACATTCGGTACTCATGTAGAATTGTAACATGAATGTTGACCTCGCATTTTCCTGAATTCATCTTCTTCTGTTTCGTCCATAATTTCACTATTCAATTGGATTTTTATACCCAATATCCATACCTTTCTGCACATTGTTCCATTGTCAACATCGATCCATTTTGTGATTGATGGTTGCTTGTTTATCCTCTGATTTGATTCTCCCAGATTCAATCTACATACATATATTGTGCAAAAACACTAATTCACATATAAATCAATCATTCATTACACACCATTCAAATTCGAATACTCTGTTCATTGATCTCTTTCATTATGCAAACCCTCTGATTTATTCACAAATCAAAACTCAATCAATCAACGCTCACTTAATAATTCAGAAATCGAGTCCCTATATACATAAACAAATATTTACACGGTTCTTCTCTCTGGCCTAATTTTCTAATCTATGGCCTTTTCACTCACTCTCTGGCCCGTAAGCTTCCACTCCAAACTCTATTTGTCTAAAACTTACTCCTCACTATCTTTTGAGACTTTACAATTTATATAAATGGTTCTGAAACCAATTTTGGTTTCAGATCCTTTATCTTCTCAACAAATTCCTGAATATCCTCTAAGTCCTCATTTGACTCAACTAATCCCTAAGGATCCTCTCTCATCCTAAAATCATGAACCAATTCCTAATCTAAGATTTACAAATAATTTCCAAATCTCTCATTCCCCTAATTCTCTCATGTTCTCCAACATTCGGGAACATTTACAAAATGACTCACAAATAATTAATAAATTCCTATTCTAAATGTCTCACTTAA